>VRLP01002267.1:0-92500 GCA_009660295.1 Lophius piscatorius
GTAGGGGGGTGCGTTACCATGGATACACTGGTGAGTGAGGAGAGAGATCTTATAATCAATCCTGGTGGAGATGGGAAGCCAATGAAGGGAATGAAGAACGGGGGTGATATGTTCGTGTTTACGAACTCTCATCAGGATCCTTGCAGCACTGTTTTGAACGTACTGAAGTCTTTGAAGACTTTTATCAGGGATCCCGATGAGAAGTGAGTTACAGTAATCCAGTCGGGAGGAGACGAACGCGTGGACCAGCTTTTCAGCATCACTCAAGGTGAGTGAAGAACGGAGTATCGAGATATTTCTGAGATGGTGTATAGCATTGATTACCTTGTTACCATGGTTACCGGTCAGTGGGTGTGGATATATTAGCCAGGAGGGGAACATTTGGGCCTGAAGTTGATGTTGGAAGCTGAAAATTTGGACCGGTTTAAGGTTCTGAGACACTTTGAATGGACCGGATCATGATCGCTAACAAACTGGTTCAGAATCTCTCCAGAACTGCAAGGTCTTGCTGATCATTGATGGTCATGGAGAGGGAAGGCTAGATCTCACAGAAGATCTACTGTAGCACAACCTGCCTAAAAAGGATACAGAACACACAGTGACATCACAGTGACAGTGACCTCTGACCCCTGTCCACTGCTGAAAACTCTTACAAAGGAAAGGTTGGAATCAGGTCTCCTTTTTCATCCTGTTGGTGGCCGGGTGAGTTTGCATTGCTGACCAAGAGATGGTGCCAGGATGCTTTATGGGAAGAAGACAGTGTCATGCTTTTGTCCATGTTCTGCTGGGAAGGTTCTGGTCCTACCGTTTATGTGGTTGTTCCTTCGACACGCAACAGCTGAAACCTAAACATTGTTCCTTGCTTTTAGAAGTAAAAGGGAGGACCACAAGCATAATCAGCAGGTGGTTATAATGTTGTGGCTGATTGGTGTGTATTGGCCTAGTCCACCAGCAGCAGCATTCCGGATCAGCTGCAGAGACTTTAGAGAGTTACTAGGAGAGTCTGATTGTAGGGACCCGATATGGACTTCTAGATTCCACATGGTGGTTCTGGAGACCAAGGTATTACCACACAGAGAAGTTCTATTATTGGATGTGTCTGAGGTGCTTAGCAGTATAACAGTTTAAAAGTAAAATGAAAAGTATTATCGTATGTCATCACGAAAAACCAAATGCTTTAGGTAGTGGCGCCATAAAAATGTTGAGTTCTGAACCAGATGTAAGAAGACCGTTTTTTTCTTCTTCTTCCAGAGGATGGTTCATCTGGTCGATCCCCGGGAGGTGGACCGGTTCAGAGGCTACACGGACCCAACTGAGCAAGAGAAGGAGCTCTTCAGTGGGCCAGGAGCTGCAGATACTTCCCTGGAGGCCTCGGGTCTTTATGGTAGGGACATGGAGTCCAGGACCAGAGGAGAGGAGGGACAAGAGGACATGAGGGAGGATGGACGGAGTCAAAATGGAGGTAACAGAGGAGGAGAAGAAGAAGGAGGAACATTCGACACCTTAGAGAGGGACCATACGTCTCCAGATCTGGACACCCTAATTGGTGAGTCCGGATGATCCAGCCGGCTGTGTGACATCACAGACCCGTAGCACGCCATGGTTAATGTTGGATCAGGGGTCTGTCCCCTAAAGTACCCCGGTAGAAAACTGAGGTTGGATATATTTAGGTCTGATTGCGATCCTGTGGATCAGGACAGTCTGTGGTTCTACTCCTGTCTGATTCACCGATACATAACATCCCAGAGGTTCTCAGGTGGATTCAGGTCTCGAGAAGGAACATTTAATCGCATCAAGACCTTCATCAACCGGGATCTGCCTAGACATTCTGACCACATGAGGTCGGGCTTTGTCCAACAACCTGGAGGTCTGTGAGACCCTCCAAGGATCTGCCTCCCCAAACCAGCACTGACCCACCAACAAACCGGTCCTGCTGGATGATGTTTCAGGCAGCAGAACTTTCACCATGTCGTCTCAAGACTCTTTCATGTCCGTCACATGACCTCAGTCTGAACCTGCTCTCATATGTGAGGAGAACTGGGAACCAATGGAGAACCTGCCCACCCTGGTGTTTTCTGGTGAAAATTAATCCAGCTGCATGGTACTGGGTTGTGAGCTCAGGTCCACTAGACTCTGGTGGACCTGAGCGCCACTAGTCTAGTGACTAGAGGACGGTGGAAACAGGTCAGTATCATCACAACAGTAGCTGCTGGAGGTCATCTTGTAGGACTCCTCCTCCTGGTCCTCCTCACACTTAGGAGCAGATACCGGTGCTGCTGCTGGTTTGAATGGACTGCAGGTTCATCAGAACCAAAGCCGCTGAAACTGATTTACAGTCGCTTAAAGCTTCCAGACAAATATGCAGGGGTAGATCTTCATGGTCATGGAGTTTTATGATGAGGGGCAGGTTATCGTGTGATTGGTGAATTCAGGTCACATGACCTGATGAGGAGACGGAACTGCAGTGACGTGTATGAGGAGACGCAGTCCTGATCTTCTGACAGGTTTGTTTTGTGTCCCACAGGCTATAGTCCATCTCTGCTTATCACCAGAAGCCAGACCCCCACTGAACCCCCTCCAGCTGAGGGTCCACAGGAGCATCAAGCGTCCCCAGTCCTGGAGGTGAGGAGGCGCCTGAATATTCATCCTCGCTGTAAACATTGTCGTATAAATAAAAACGTATAAAATGTGAAGAAAGAAGTTTAGAAAAAACATAGAAACCTAAACCCAGTGCACCTTCCACTTCAGCGTCTCTGTTCAGCCCACTGAGCCCCCAGCTCCACCCTCAAAGAAACATCAAAGGAATCAAAGAAACAAAGGCATCAAGGAGGTTATCTTTTATCTCTTGTGCGTTCGTCTGCTTGGTTTATGAGCAGGATTACACAAAAACTACACGACTGATTTGCATGGAATTTTACCCAGAAGTAGTTTTTGAAACATCCTAGAGGTGATTTTGGTGACGTTACGTCTTTTGCAGCATTTAAATAAAAAAATAAATAATAATAAGCCATTTGGAGTAGTGACATCACAATGTGGCTATTACTGCCTCTGATCCTTTGATATTTCTTTGGAGGTGGAGCTGGGGGCTCAGTTTCAAGAGTTCCTTTGATTACTTTGATGTTCACTTGAGGGTGGAGCTGAACAGAGACGCTGAAGTGGAAGGCGCAGGAGACGAGCGGCTAAAGAGTATCTGAGAGATACTCAGTTTGTTGGAGATGTCGGTAGATTTTCCGAAACTTATGCTACTGAGGTTTGCATTTTCTGAGTGCTCTTTTCTAGTTGTTTTATTTTAAATGCTGAAAAACACGTGACATCACCAAAATGTAATCACCTCTATAAGTGCATTATAAATTAAATGTATTATTATTATTATTATTACCTCTAGGATATGCCAAATCCGTCCTGTAGTCTTTCCCTAATTTCGCCCATAAACAAACAATCAGACAGACGCATTCCCCCCTTCCTTACTCCGCCCCCAAACACAGACAGAGTGTTTCTTCCTTTACTCCCATGCTTCTGTCCCCGTCTTCTAGCGGGGCTCAGACATCCAGGCTGAGATCCTGCAGCAGCCGACCCGCCATGGGTTCTAGTTCTCATGCAGGAAACATCTTTCTGACATTTCTCTGCCTCCTGTTGCTGCGGTAGAAACTCCTTGATTGTGTTTCCATGGCAACTGTGTGTCTGGATGAAAGAAATCATCGTCTCTGAAACACAAAACTAGCAATCTTCTGCGCTAAACTCTAGGGGTTTGTCTTTATATGTTGACGCCACGCAGATAAACATATCTGGTTTAGAGACTTTAAGGTTCTGGAGGAGCCCTAGACCGTCGTGGCTCTCATGTCTCTGGTCTTCCTGTGACTGTTGGACAGGCGGCTGCTCTAGAGCAGGAGCAGTGGGAGGCAGAGGATGAGGAAGAGGACAATTCTAGTGGCTATGGAGTACATCGGTCCGCCATCGCCCCACGCAGGACCTCATCCACCGCTCCAGGCGGAACGGCGCCCCCTGAGACTGAAACCGGCACAGACTTTGGGATGCTGGGAAGCTTTTCCAAAGGTACCACCTGAATAAAAAGGTCATTGGGGTTCTGTTGCTGTGTTTTTTGCCCACCTAAGGGATGGATAGGAACGTCCGCTGGGTGGATAGTCCTGGAACCTGGTCCTTCATGGTAGCCAGAGGATGAACCTAACGCCTGGGATTCTATGGACCGATCTGGCAAGCTGCTGCAGATCCTTTGTGTTAGCGATAACTCCAAAACGACTTCTTTCATCGTTTTCAAATTTTAAACCCACATCGACCTTAGTGGGAGGAAGAACTGGATTGAATTTTAGAAAAGTCTGTTTTATATTTACGACACAATGGGGAACAACATAAGACCAAAACAACAACAAACAGACCCTGATGTTTTATTTATGCTCTTGGTAAAACCTAAAGACCATAATAACCTTTAGAAGAGATGCTAAGGAGAGGAAAATAGATCAAAAAGTGAAAAAAAAGGAATGTAAAATGAACGTAGTGCTGTTCTGTGAAAAACAAGTAAAACAAGAAAACATGACTTTGCTTCCATTTAATGTGAAATGCACCTTTAGACGGTTCATTACTGTCTTCTGAAGAGCAGCTGCTCCTGACTGTAGGAACTGCTACGAGGAGCAACAGTCGACTTTTACTGTTTGATTGTGACAGAAAAAGGGAAACGACAAAGTCAGCCACGCAATTTACCAAGGCTCATTAAAATCCCCTTTTTGTTGATATTGTTAATTAGTTCTTAGATGTAAGAATATTTATTTCATTTGATTGATGTTCCATCAACACTGAGCCAAATGTCAGGATGCAAAAGTAAGCTGAGCTAACATTCATGTTGTCTGATACACGCTTCTGTCTCCTCGGGGTCACAGCTGATGAAGAGGAGGAGGAGGCGGCAGACAGGGAGGACAGAGAGGAAGACACAGGGCTGGCACTTGAAGACACATTTACCCAGAATCCCTCTGTGGCCATGGCTCCTAGCAGAGAGGTCCTACAGCCCGGCTTAGAGGAAGAGGAGAAGTCGGAACAGGAAGAGGATGAGTTCAGAGGTCAGACAGGTACGAACTGTTGCTGAGTTACACAAAATATTAATAATGTCCCTCTTTGTTTTAGCCACGAACAGACGGGGATATTATGGAATCGTCATGGCCGCCGGCGCCGATCCTTTATGTTAACGCGATTACTCAAAAACTGTATCATGGATCGTTTTCAGGTTTATTACTCACAAAGATCTTAGTGCGAGGAAGAACTGGTTCGTTTTAGGAAAGGTCGGTTGTGAAATTCTGACACTAGGGGTTGCTGTATCGTCAAAACTTGATGGGCCACTCAAGGAGATCCATTATATTTTACTCTAGTGGTTCATGTTTTACTCACTAGAGGGGGCATTCTTAAAAAACACTTTTCCAAAAATAAGTCAAAAACTGTCATAGATTCTTGTCTAATTTTATACACACGTAGACCTTAGTGTGAGGAAGAACTGGGTCGATTTTTAGGAAAGGTCGGTTTTATATTTCTGACACTAGGGGGAGCTTTAGCCCAAAATTTCTCAACCTATAGTCCCATTAACTCCAAATCTGTAACAAGTGTTTCATAATATTCTACTGTAATAGTTTACATTTTACTCACTAGGGGGAGCTCTTTTTACGAATAGTACTCTTTTTTCAGCCATAACCTCCTCATTGTTGGTCCGTTTTTTGTGGGGGTTTTTTTGACTCATGGAGATCTATTTTAACCTCATAGTTTAATCTTAAAAATAATTTTTGCTCACTAGGGGGGTTTCCTTTACGAAAACTCTGTTTCGGACATTTAATAAGGCGGATTGCTTATAGAATGCTGGGGATTTGGGATCTTTCGGGGATATGCCCCGTGCTTTTAGAAGCAGAGGAGGCTCCCACCAGCAACACTATGCTAAGCTTATTTGAATCTTTTTTTCCCGTTAGCTTGGTACCATGCAGTGATTGTTTGCATATAGTAAGTAAGGGAGGGGGCTTCCTGGACCGAATTAAATTATCATGATCCGGATCTTCTCGTGTTTTCTCCAGGGGTCAGTGTGAATTACAGTAGTGAAGAGGCAGAGGATAAATGGAGAGAGATGGATGAGGAAAGAAGAATCAGACACATCATTCCTCACACCACAGATCCCTCCACAAATTTCTCCTGGGACTGGTTGGCGAAGACCGAGACACTGCAAGCTCGGAGGTCAGAGGTCAGGGGAGGCGGGATTCCTGAGGTCCTCCTACCGGACAGAAACGTTGACGAGATGGAGACACAGCAGGTAAATTTAGATGAAATGAACACGTATAAGTGGTCTCAGTGACTGTATTCACATTCACACCAGAATCACACCACATTAACACTGGGACCACATCACGTTCACACCACATTCACACAAGGATCCCACAACATTCACACCAAGATCAGACCACATTGACATCAGGATTACATCACGTTCAAACCAGGATCAGACATTGTTCACACCACATTCACAGGAGGATCCCACTAAATTCACACCAGAATCACACCACATTAACACCAGGACCACATCTCGTAAACACAAGGATCAATAATGTTCACACCACATTCACACCAGGATCCCACCACATTCCCACCACATTCACACCAGGAGCAGATCACGTTCACATCAGGATTACATCACATTCACACCAGAATCACACGACATTAACACCAGGACTTCATCTCGTAAACACAAGGATCAATCACGTTCACACCACATTCACACCAGGATGGCACCACATTACCACCACATTCACACAAGGAGCAGACCAAGTTCACATCAGGATTACATCACATTCACACCAGGATCAGACCACGTTCACATCAGGATTACATCACATTCACACCAGGATCAGACCACGTTCACATCAGGATTACATCACATTCACACCAGGATCAGACCACGTTCACATCAGGATTACATCACATTCACACCAGGATCAGACCACGTTCACATCAGGATTACATCACATTCACCCCAGGATCAGACCACGTTCACATCAGGATTACATCACATTCACATCAGGATCAGACCATGTTCACACCAGGACCATACCAGGACCACACCAGTACCACCCCATGACCAAACAAGGATGAAAGGAGTTCACATACATCCCTGGTTAGAGGGACTCATTTTCTACAGCCACGGTCAAACGAATGTAACTTTAAGATATCAGTTACAGAATTATCCGATTAAGGTCCTGCAAACACGAGAGGCGCCGCAGTAATCAGTAACTAGTATTTATCATGAGAACAGGAATATGAAGAACCAGATTCTCTCTGTGATTATTGTAAGATCCAAACTGGGATAAGACTCAGAAACGCATCATCATCACCACATCATCATCACCACATCATCATCACCACATCATCATCTCCTCCCGGTTTATGCTATTATTTAATAGTTTCCGTTTTCACGCTGTGGGACGCCTGCTTTTATTGTTTTATTTCTTTTTTATTCATATTTTCATTTAAGAAGCGTGATGTCATCTCTGCTGTCAGCCTCTCAGCTTCCTGTCTGCCTTTGTAAATGTTGGCTTACAAGGGTTCTATATAAATAAAGGTTTTTTCATTTAGTCATCATGTCGGAAACGTAGAAACATTCTGAGCGGCGCTCTGTCTTTGACTCTTTCAGGTCATGTGTCTGGACTGGAGTGAGCTGGCTGGAAAAGGTTACGTCATCCTCAATATGACGCAGAACTTCAACTGTGTACGTCCTATCATCACCTCATCATCACTACATCATCACCACATCATCATCACATCATCACTACATCACCACATCACATCATCACCACATCATCACATCATCACCACATCATCATCATCACATCATCACTACATCATCACAACATCATCATCACCACAACATCACCTCATCATCACCTCATCATCACTACATCATCATCACATCATCACTACATCACCACATCACATCATCACCACATCATCACTACATCATCACCACATCATCACTACATCATCACCACCACATCATCACCACATAATCACTACATCGTCACCTCATCATCACTACATCATCACCACATCATCACCACCACATCATCACCACATAATCACTACATCGTCACCTCATCATCACTACATCATCACCACATCACAACATCATCACCACATAATCACTACATCGTCATCTCATCATCACTACATCATCACCACATCATCACCACATCATCACTACTACATCACCACATCATCACTACATCTTCACCACATCATCACTACATCACCACCACATCATCACCACATCACCACGTCATCAGCACATCATCGCCACATCATCACTACATCATCACCACATCACATCATCACTACATCATCACTACATCATCACCACGACATCATCATCACATCATCACCACATCATCAAAACGCTGTCTTTTCCAAACTTAAGATTGGATTATTTAATTTTTTATTGTCAATGTAATCTAAAAAGGTTTGGGGAATGTGTGTTTGTGTGTGTGTTTGTGTGTATACGTGTGTGTGTGTGTGTGTGACAGGAGGAGTTTCGTGTTGACCAGGGCGTTCGGTTGTTGAAGATCATGGAGCAGCTCTTTGCCTCAAGGATGAACAGCCCTGAGGGATCATGGGTACTCTACCTGAGTAAACCCACACACCAGCAGCACCAGCTGCTGATGAACGTGGTGTCTGAGAATGGTGTGAAAACACACACACACACACACACACACACACACACACACACCCCCACTGGTGCTGATTCTATTCCATGTCGTTTCCTCCAGGAGTGATAGCTACCGATGATGTTCTGGACATGCTGGGAAAAATTCGGACCAGTTTGAAGAAGGTACTGTCCGTTAACTTTCGTCCGTCCTCCCATGTCAGGAAGTGGAATTCAGAGCTGCGCTGATTTATTAGTTCCCAGAGTCGGTACCAGCTACAGTCTGATCTTAGTTCTAATTCTTAGGTTGTTATCTGGCTATTTTGATCTGGATCACCCGATCTGCGATCCTGATCAAACTCGGCGGTGTCATAGATTTTATGATGATGTCATCATGCCATTCCTGTCAACGCAAGGTCGACATCTTTAACCGGAAGATGGAAACAATAAACTTATTCCTGTCCCAAAACCATTTTAAAATGAGTTCAGGAGGAAGAGCCTCCGTTTATAATAAGGTTGTTGGTTCGATGCCCATCCATCCTCAAACTCCTGCAGCAAGATACTGAACCTCAGCACCTCTGCCACCACTGGGTGAATGTGTGTGAAAGAGTGAGAAGTGGTAAATGTGTGTGTATGAATGAACATGTGTGAATGTGTGTGTATGAATGAACATGTGTGAATGTGTATGAATGGGGGTGTATAAATGGATGTGAAAAAGGGAGAAGGACTGAATGTGTGCGAACAGTATAATGTGTTTCAATGTTTATGAATGGGTGAATATGTGTGAATGGGTGAACATTCGTGAATGTGTGTGAACCGGTGAACTTGTGTGACTGTGTGTGAATGGCTGAATGTGAATGAATGGGTGAATGTTTGTGAACGTGCAAATGTGTGAAGAGGTGAACCTGTGCGAATGTGTATAAATGGGTGAATGTATCAATGGGTGTGAACAAGTGAAAGTTTGAGAAGTGGTAAATGTGTGAATGGATGAATGTGTATGAATGAACATGTGTGAATGTGTGTGAATGGGTGAACATGCGTGAATGTGTGTGAACCGGTGAACATGTGTGAATGTGTGTGAACGGGTGAGCATGCATGAATGTGAGTGAATGTGGGAACTTTTGTGAACGGGTGAACATGCGTGAATGTGTGTAACTGTGTGAACAAGTCAAAGTGTAAGACGGGGTGAATGATTGAATGTATGTGAAGGGGTGAATGCAGACTAGTGTTGTGATAGTTGGTCAGACCAGAGAGGATCTACACACATAGGATCCATTTAGTCCACATGTGAATGTATATGTGGGTCGTTGTAAACATATAGGTGTGTAACTGTTTGTGCGTTTCAGGTGGGCATCCAGGATTATGGAGCAGCCAGTAGCTGTCAGACGAGAGCCGGTCAGACACGAAGCGATTATGGAAAACTGTTTGTGGTTCTGGTGATCATTGGTTCCGTCTGCATGGTCATCATCACATCTGGGTTTATCTACATCTGCTGGCAAAGACGACTACCGGCAAGCAAGACTACAGCGGGGGTGGGTTAGAAACACACAAACACACACCCACACACATATACAGACACACACAGACTCAAATACACACACAAACACCTACACAAAAACACTCAAAAATAAATAAACACACGTATACACACACTCACACACGTACATACAAGTACACACACACACACATTCACAGGCACATATACACACACACACACACACATTGACAAACACACTCACTTACACGTCGACAAACACACTCACTTACACGCACACACATGCAAATATATACACACGCACGTCCTCACTTCCCAAAAAGGACTTCACTCTGTTGGTTAGAAACTTATGATGGTACTCATTATGTAGTATTTGCAAGAACACACACACACACACACAAACGTATAATAATAAACATACACCCACGTGTACACACATACACACACATGCACGCCTCCCCTGTTGTGTGTGTGGTACTGTAGTTAGTATTCTATCCTCTCTTCCTTCACAGTTCCGTGCGGATGAACTTCATTTTGTGGAGAACGGTTGCCATGACAACCCTATGCTGGACATGGCCAATGGCGGCCAGTCCGAGCTACAGGAGAAGAAGCCAAGTACCAATGGGCTGTCAGGAGGAGAGGGAGGCAGGGAGCAGAGCACCTCCTGGCAGGTGATGGGATGTCTCTTGAAAAAACACTGGTCTACCATAACATTATAACCACTGACAGGTGAGATCGAGATAACATTATATCTGGTTACCAGGGTTACCTATGCAGAGGGAAGGACATATTAGGCAGCAGCTGAACACTCTCCTGACGCTAATGTTGTATGAAGGAAAAATGGTCAGTGGTTATAATGTTCTGGCTGATCGGTACTTGTTGACCATTGAGACCCTTGCAGCTCTCAGGTATGATCAGGACATGCATGTCTGTCGTTCGGGGGTCCTAACCTCTTTTTTCTCCTTCCCATTCAGGTGTTCGTCAATCAAGCAGCCACTGAGGCGGAGGAAGAGGAGCAGGACACACATCTGTGATGGATGAAGAGGAGGAGGAGACCGGTGATGGTGGTGTGGCCTCGTTTACAGAGAAGTGAAGCCTTAAGGGAAGAAGAGGAAGAGAAAAAGTTGGAGATGATTTAAAGACTGAACACCTCTGTGGATGATGTAAGGCGGAGACAGACGCCAGGAGGCGGAGTCACTGACTCGTCATGGAGAGATGTCCACCTTCTGAAGATCACCATTACGTCGGACTTCTTAGATAGCCATTAACATCACGCTTGTGTGCATGTGTGTCGTCATAACGAAGGGCTCCCCGTACAACTTCACATTGTAGCGTCAACTCAGATATTGTGTCATGCTAACGGCGTCCGCTGCTCGACGTCAAGCTAACCCTCCGTGGCGGAGTCACATGACGCTCAGGCGACGTCATCAACCGGTAGAGGAAGTGCAGACCGTCTTTAACAGGAGCAGGGATTCCTTTTCCCGGTAGCCTCTACCAACATAGACAGTATCTACACTGATCAGCCATAACATTATGACCAACTGACTTATATTCAGTAGCTTACCCGTGTAATGTCACTGAAACAGCTCAATGATGTCACTGTGAGTTGTGACACCTGTCCACCAGAATCGGTATCAACCTTCTCAGCAGTTTATGTTAACGAAGGTCTTTTATGGGATCAGACAACAAGGACCGGCCTTCAACCCCCACGCAGGTCAATGACCCTGTCTCTGGTTCTTGGAGCACTTTGGTAGGAATTAACCGGGACAACGTATTCAGATCCTTTACCTGAGTAAAAGTACTAATACACACCTTTGAAAGTTCTCCGTCAGAAGTAAAAGTTTATACTTCTACCTCAGCTGCGTAAATGTATGAAAATATTACCATCATGCAGGATGTTTGGTGATTTATAGTCCTGTTGTAAATGTTAAACGTAGATAGTGGTGGACAGTAACTGAGTACATTGAATCAATTACAATACTTAAGTACAAATTTGGGGTAGTTTCATATTGTATAGTGGTGAAAACCATGTATCTCTGAAAAGTCAACTCTGAATGGGAACCAAGATGGTTCCTAAATCAGTTTCATTGTAATCTGAAAAGTAACTGGAGGACGGGGAGCCAGTGGAGGTTCTGGAGACGGTGATGTGGCCATGAGAACGAGTGTTGGGGAGGAGTTCTGGTTGTACCGACGTTTATCGCGGACTGTGGTTGTGATTCCGTAAAGGATGCTGTAGCAGCAGGCAGGCCGGGATGTCATGGAGGCAGGATTTGAGTTTGGGTCGCAGAGACAGGGGAGTGACAGGCCAGAAAAAGTTTCTCAGATCCTCAAACTTGTCCAACAGGAGATATTGTACACCTGCTGCCGAATATATCCCACCACTGACAGGTAACCATGGTAACCAGATAATCAGTGTTATTCTGACTTCACCTGTCAGTGGTCTTAATGTTATGGCTGATTAGTGAGTATAAGTACAGTCTATTTGATGTTTGCTCTGGATCCCTGTCAGCAGTCTTAACGACGTAAGCGCACGCACCGCTTTTCTCTGACCCGTTGCATGATGTTAGCATGTAGCGTGTTTGATCATGTGATCCGTTGATAAACGTCCTTATGGGTTTGATAAGAACTGACATCCTGTCTGCCGGTGGAGGGAAGTAATCGTGTCCGTTGAGCAACTGCTGACATCTGCAGAGGAGATTAGATGGTCCAGGATCACAGATTCTATAAAATTGTAGCACTTTACCTGGACCACATTCCCTCTGCGTCTGTTTTTATTTTAGTTTCATTCACAGTTAGTGGCTTTAAAGTCCCATTTTGTTTGTCTTTGTCTTCGGCTTCTCTAATAGTAATAATACAGTATGTATCTCGTCTTGCTGCTAAATGCTATATAAAGTCCTTGTGGTCAACCTTGGTCCTCAGAACCATCCAAAAAGTCTCCGTTTTATGACCTTTATTCGACAATGGTGGTTGGTTGAGCAGGTACAATATCATTTCTATTTTTTATTCAAAAACATTTGCCTCTTGAGTGAACCTGTTTATAATGTGACCCAGCGGGAGCATTTCTATGCTAAAGAGCAAGGGGCCGAGGATGGAGCCTTGGGGGACACCACAGGTGAAAAGGGCCACCGAGGACGAGTCATTCACCATGGCTATAGAGAAGGTCATATTCAATAAATAGTATCTTTTGGACATATAAGCATGTTAGAACTAACTAAACAGATTTGTATAATACACATGTACATTAAAATAAAAGAATAAAGTGCATGCAAGTATAAAGTAAATGGAAAGAGTCTGATCTCCAATTGCACATATAAATATGAATTAAAATAGTCCATAAAAAAGTCCAGTGGTTTACTTTTTAAAAATAAGCTTTACCAAACAATTTGCCATTTTATGGTCAATTCAGAGTAACTAAGATATTCAATTTCTGTTCAAAAGTTTTTTATTTTTGAGGACATTAAAGTGTTAACTATTTAAATCATTTCACTCTTCTTCCATAGTTTGATGTGTTCATCCTGACCGACGTCTTCAAATGGAGAGCTAACAAAGGTTCAGTCAGGAAGACTGAAACCTCACCACTGCAGGTCTCTCTCCTTCCTCTTAGCTGTCCTTCATCTGTCCTTCAGCTGTCCTTCATCTGTCCTTCAGCTGTCCTTCAGCTGTCCCTCAGCTGTCCTTCAGCTGTCCTTCAGCTGTCCTTCAGCTGTCCTTCAGCTCCCATCGATTGGGTCTATGGGATTCCTTCTGTGCGCACATCTAATACTGAAGCGAATGCACTCGGATCTTTCTTCAAGGTCATCGATGGCTTAGTCACCATTCAGAAACTGAGGCGAAGGTCAACCGCCACAAAGCTGTCCACCAATAACTTCACCGTAACCAGCCCGTATTTAAAAAGACAGCAACATTGATCTTAAAGTGATTAGAACGAGGTTCGAAAGCGATGAGGGATAAATACTAACTGCATAATATCGCAATAATAACCAGTTCCCACAGTTTCCAGCCAAGCCGCTGGAATTTACATAGTGCTGTCAGACATACTGGCACCGCCAGACCTCTGAATCTGGACCTCATTCATACCGCATCACCAGCAACCATCTACAGCAACCAATAATCAACAGATATTTAAGATAACTAAAAATCAGATTCACCAAAGCTGTTCCTCATCTGAAGAAAAAGTCTGTCCTCCTTTCTTTCTTAAATTCAAATATACAGTCCTAGAGGATTATATGAGTGCTTAGCAGGAGCAGAGGATATGAAGGAAGCGCCTTCCTCATACCTAATACTGACGCGGGACGAGTCTACCTTAAGAACACGCCCAAGCCTACCTAGAATACCCTGGCACGTAAAAGAAGACGCCCTAAGTAACAACTTTGAAATGTGTTTGGGTAAAACAAAGCTAGAAGCAATGAAATTGAACCAGTAAATGGATGGCATGCCATGCAGTGGTGTTTCATCCGTATTCCAGTGCTGCATATGTAATTCTGTCACTGCTTGGAGACAAAACTCTGATTCTTCGTCGGCAGAAGGGAGATCCTTCGGCTACTGGCAGCTCCACTTTGTAATTCTGTTCTGTCCCTCACGTCTCCTGATGAGCAGCTGTCAGGAACCGGGATCAGACACATACATGGTATACTATCCTGGACTCCAGCTAGAATATTCAGATTTATCGATGACCCAGGATACGATGTTAACACGCACACACACACAAAGATAAGTTTCCCCCCCGGTAATAACCCGGATACTTGTGTGCATGTTTGCAACCGTCATCTTACTGAAACAGGCTAATTATGTGCACCAACACACTCTAACTCTCCATCTTTTGATTTCCTCTCATTATGGTCAGATGTTCAGCCCGGCAGGCATTTTTACAGATAGAGGAGACTGAACATCAATAGCTAGAGCCAGGAGGAGGGGGCTGTAATATGGAACCACCTAGGCTCTGAATGCACCCTGTAATGGGTTAAACGGACCTATGGGATACGGGCAGCTTGTTTGTCACAGAGTTTTCACTCTGAGCTCTCTGCTCAAGTCACATCCGGTTCCTTCTGGGTCTTCAGTTCTTCTCATCGAGGTCCTCAAACTCCTACACAAACATGAGAAGATCTTGTCCACCGGTCCTGAGGCTCCCACAACGTGGTAAATTTAAATTTACTAAGTTAACCTTTAAGGACAGCATTAAACATCTTAATATTTTCCCTTAATTCTACATCATATTTGCACAATTGGCAAAATAGTTAAGCAAAATGCCAACTAGCCCTACATTCAAGGTTAATGCGATTACCGCTACATTATCGCATTGAGCTAGATAGCTTCGTGTGTTTAATGGCTAAGGCACTACGCTAGCTGCAATAGTAGAAATTGAAAAACACATCACTTACCAGACCAGGACGCTTGTTAGATGTGTAAGATTTTAGATATAAAATTAAATTGATGCAATTGAATGGTTGCAAATGTCTAAAAATAGACATTTGCATCATTTGTTACAGTAACAATAATCTAAAAACAACGTACGAAGCAGCTTTCATATCACGGGGCTAACGTCAATAATTCAACTTTGAAATAAACCCAGACAACAAACTGTTATTTTCTTTAAACTTGGGGCTTCACAAGTCGTACATGAAATCTAATCAACAGTTTTTGTCAAATGGCATTCGCGCCCGCTGAAGAACAGCCATCTTGAACTTTTTTGAAAACGAGGTCTGTGTCCCCGAACACTCGTATATTATAAAGGTGACGCCTACCGACCCAAAACAAATTCACACACTCTAGTATTTCGTTGGACCACCTTTAGCTTTGATTATGGTAAGCATTCGCGGTGACCTCATCTCGATAAACTCTTGCAATGTCACAACATTTATTTCCATCCAGAGCTGCAAGATTTTTTGCTGATGATGGGAGAGTCGGACCGCTGCGTCAAGTCCACTCCAGACTATCCCAAAGATTCTCAGTGGGGTTAAGGTTTGGACTCTGTGGTGGACGATCCATGCTGTCTCATGCTGTCTCATGCGCCCTCATAGAAACCCTGTTTCTATTCTATTCTATTCCTTGGCCCCTTACTCTTTAGCATATACATGCCGCCACTGGGTCAGATTATAAACAGGTTCAGTCACACTTTTCAATAAGAAATAGTGGCTCAAAATGAACTGGACCAAACCGTTGAGCGGGACATTAAAGGTGTAAGACGGCCGTCATGCTGTACAAAGGGAGGTGTGGGAACCTTCAGCCACCACAGAGACTGTCTCGGCCGTGCATTTGTAAAATCAATCCACCTCTTCATACCATCATCATGTCGCCATGGTTACAGAAACCATCAATGTTATACAGGGACGCAGTAAAACAAGGCGTCTTATGTAGCAAGAATGAACGCTGTTATTAAAACAGGAAACCTTATGAACACAATACAACAAGTTTCCCATAACCACTTACATAATATCTAACAGAAGCATCAATATTAAGCTAATCAAAATGACAAACATGTTTAAAAAATGTGAATATAATTCATTATACTCGCCCAAACTTTTGATTATTTGTACAGAAAATCACTCCTACTTTCTTTCCAGAGGAAAAGTTCCACGATTGTGTTGGTCCACCACCAGGACCACCTCAAATACAACAACCTCTTTGAAACCTTTCAGTCTGGTTTCCGCTCCGCCCACACCACAGAAACACTTCTGCTTAGAGTCTGGGTCATCTGGGTCAGAGGTGAAGTCGTCTTGATCGTTTTTGCCTCAATGCGATTCATTGGATAAAGATCAAATCTTTTTTCCCGCCGGGTTTTACCAGCATGAAGCGGGAAAACTGAAATCAGATGACGGATCAAATGTCTCTGTTCTGACTCTGTAAGAAAGAAGAGAGGAGAGGAGGAATGGGAACCAGGAGGAGGTGTCGCCGGCTGCTCCGGAGAACGCCATGATCCAACAGGGACATCGCTATCGAGACGCGAGCACAGAGGCTTAAAGGTCACCGCCCATTTGTTTTTTTATTAAAGAGATGAAGAACAGGGAAAAATAATTTCAATCATTCAGCTAATAGTTTTCAGCAAATGTAGAGGTAAAGGACATTGCGCCGTCAATGCTAACTAAGTTAGCATGTATATGGCAATTCCCACTATATGTTAGCATTGAAGCTAACAAACCAAGCTCTAATTATTTTTCCACATTGTTGTGAGGCAGTAAACATTCAAACTGAACCTAGAAGTCTTTATCTTTCATTTGAAGAACGGGTTTATCCGACAAAGTGAACGCTAACGTTCAGCGAGAGCAGAATAAAAGGACAAGACTAAACTGCAGCCTCTTCCCATTGGTCCGCAGGTCTGTGTGCTGAAAGGGGAGGAGCCTGCGTAGGGGGAAACACTGCATGAGTGCTCAGGTAGTAATTTCAAAATAAAGGCATATCTTAAAAAAGTACGATGTATCGGTATTTTGACTTTCCAAAGATGTGATTGAATCGTTGTTCAACAAACCGATATACCGATCCGGATCGATGAACCGTTACACCTCTAATTTTTACGAATGAGGATAACCACACCCTCTAATTCTTGAATGAGATGTAAAAGACGATCAAGGCCATCCCTTAGGGATCTTTTCTTTTTTGCTCATTTTAACGAGTTTCCTGTGAAAAGCTATTTGGATTTTGTTGTTTTAAAAAAAGAAAGGTTTAAAAATGGACTTCCTCTTTACTCCACCACTGGATCTCAGAATGTTCCATCTACATTCGGCCCCCGGGTTACGAACACACATACCTACGTACAACTCCTACTTACGAACGGACTGCTATAAGTTTAGATTTTGAAACTGAGTTAAATAAAATGGTCTGTAATATAAATGCTAATTACTATCTAAAAATCAGACAGAAAAATGTCCAAAGTTGTCTCACTCCCTCACTCTGCTCTGCACCACACTTAAAGGACAGTGTGTAAGATTTGGTCGACCCACCACAGAGGAAATTGGAGCGGGTATCGACCTCTGGGAGGTCCGTCCAGTCGGTTCAGGAAGGATCGCTCCCCAGGGAGAGCGATGAGTCGCCAAGTCAATGTTTGTGTTGACTTTGATTGATTTCTTGTTCTATATCCCTCCGTTGCTGTCTGATCCTCCGTTTGTTGACTTAAAATGTGTAATCGTTGTCGATGTCTACACGAAGAAAGATAAAAGGTTGGGGTTTTTTTATACAAAAATTTAAAAAAAGTATTTTTTTTACATTCAGCGGAAAGTAGACAAAAAAATACCAAGCGAAGAAAAATCATATTCCATTTACCAGAGGGCACCACAGAACTCTACGGCTTAACCAGCAGAGGGCGCCACATAAAACGACTTCTACTGTTTAACCACCAGAGGGCGCTACAAAAAACATTCTGATTAATTTTTAACATCAAAAATTCTGCAGAAGTAATAGCTGGCAGAACATCCACACATGACTCATTTTGTCCGTTGGCAGTCTTCCTCACAGCGAACGTGGGCCAAGTTCAAAATCAGATTAGTCCACATTGAATTTATATGACAGCCTTAGGGAAGATAAAAGCACCGGATCAAGTGAATACTTGAGGTACCGTGAATACTTGAGGTACAGTGAATACTTGAGGTACTGTTGATGAATGTTGATGATTTGGTTTTTTGAAGCACCAATGACATTAATCCAAATTACAGTACAGCCCAGTCCAAACCATGTTCCCCGTTGAGAAATGTTCCCATCCCAAGATTTCATTCCCGCAGCGATCCAACATTTCTCTGACTCTATTCTTCATTGATATCGGACTCTATGCTTCGGGTGGCTCCGGTACCAACTTAAATTAGGAAGTTCCAGTGAGTCCGACCCTCAGGGAACCTGGTGAGGGATACACGCTGACTGTACTGGACCGAGTTGAGAGTGGGCAGCTGATAGAGTAGATGGACCCAATCGATGAGAGGAAACGTTAGTATGCAGCTGAAGGTAAGCTAGGAGGGTCCACATACGTGTCCCCAGCTGGTCCAGAAGACTGCTGACCAGAACCAGTATAAGAAAACATCTCCCTACCCATAGTAGCTTACCTGCAAAATCCAGAACAAAATTCTAGATCCTCATGTGCAAAGCCCTTAATGGTCCGGTACCAATGCATCCTGAAGGGCTCATAGTTCTACAGGATCTTACCAGAACTTTACGGTCCCGGGACGCAGGGTCACCTAGATTCTCCAGAAGTAGAACAAGAGCAGGAACCTTCCGCTATCAAACTCCTCTCCTGTAGAACCATCTCCCAGCCCGGGTCCAGCCTCTCCTGTAGAACCATCTCCCAGCCCGGGTCCAGCCTCTCCTGTAGAACAAGTCCGGGCTCATGGAGCATTATTAAGGCTAACCTAAGCTAGCTCTTATTAAGCATTCATGAAGCGTGAAAACTGAAATCAGATAACGGCTAACCTTAAGCTAGCTCCGTGCATCATGATTTCCCATGATGCACGGAGCTTCCATCCCATTAACGCACGTTCCTAACTCCACTTCTCCCATGGAGTCTTTGGACTTTTTCACCCTGCAGGGTCACGTGGACCTGGTCGATGCCGGCTGATGATGTCATCATGAATAATGATGACATCATTGTTATTGTTAGTAATAGTAGCAGTATTAACATTCTTTTTCTCCAGAAGCTCTTATAAATACCTCTAAACGTGATCATCCTATTATTACATCTGATTTCATTGGTGTTCTCACTCTCCCTGCCTCTACCTCTCTCGCCCTCACCAACTTTCTCTCTCTCTCATGTCAGAGGTCAGCTAACCTGCTGGAGGTTTCTGCCTGTTAAAGTTAATTTCCTCCCTCTGCTGACACCATAAAACTGCTGGATAACCTTTGTAATCGATTTTAATTCAAACTCTATTCCACAACTGAAGTCCGACTTACCGGCAGAATCACCGCGGAGGTCCATCAGAACACGTTGGGAATCCCGGCAGCGGTTGGATCGAACTCTCCCACGGAGCACATGAAGAAATCACAGGAGGCGGAGGAAAGTTGAAAGTGATCTTTTATTGCACAATAAAAGATCACAAGTCATGTTTTCACTCATGAAATTGGTCCACAGGGGAACACAGAGCCGGAGTTACAGGTAAGAAAGAAAAAGGAACGGGTCCAGGACCCCACCGCCGGACCACTTTAGCCGGTCCGACCTCAGGAGCAGCTGCTTCAGTGACTCCAGAACCCGATTCAGGTTTGCACATCGTCAGGAGGAGGCGCCGTTCCTCGGTTTTGAGTTCTGAACTAATGTGACGGCGTCGTTCTTCAATCATTTATCTAGAGGTTCCCTTCAGCACGGCTCGGTTCTGGCTAGAAGAATTAAAGACAGCCATCGCTTTAAATATTACGGACAGGACGTGGACCTGATGGACTGTCAGTGATGTTTGGCAACCGGATCATTAAAGTCCCTGGATCTCCAACACTGACGATGTGGAACCAAGTTTTCCTGCAGGATCTGTTAAAGGAGCAAGAATCAGACGCCGCGCACGCGAGCAGGTTCTCCTCAAAAAGGGATACAGCCTTTATTTACAGAACCAAACCGGCCAGTGTAAGAGTTTGGAGCGCGAGAAGGTGTTCGGCGAAGCGAAAAGGGCGGGACACCTCGGCGTCGTGAGGATTCATGTCCATCAAGCAGCGTTTCTAAATAATGGAATCACCCAGTGATGAGGGTGAGGAGCTCCTGGACTTGCTAGCTGCAACTAGCGGCTAACTGCTACTAGCTGCTCATGGAACAGGTTTGAAACCTTCCCACCTCCTCACTGGAGCCGCTCCTTTTGGTACGGGCAACGATTCGGCGCCATTACTTCTTCTACTGTCGCTTGAGGGGCGGAACGACGACGACGACGACGACCCAACGATGCCTCTGTAGTGTTTAAACGAGTGGAGAGCGCCTCCTGTTCAGTCCCACCTCCTGAACAGGAGGTGTATATTATGGTCTGGTTCAGAGGGCGGTACTGAGGATAAGCTGGACAGTCGGGCTGTCTTTATGCGAGCCTGACAGAACCCGGGATCTCCGAAAGGGACTGGGTAGTAGTGTGGTTACCATGGTGACCAGCCAGGTTAAAGGGATAGCTGTGGTTTGATTGACAGCTCTGCTTCACACGAGATTGGGGGGGGGCGGGGTCGGGGTCTGGATGAATGCTCCAAAGCAAAGATAAGCCCCGGAGAACCAGAATACTTTTGTGTCAGAGAACTCAGAACCCGCCTATCGTCAGTCAGAGATAAGAACTATACAATAAATACATTATTTACGATAACAAAAAAATGTAAACATTTTAAGGTTCTAAACACGTTAACCAAAAAGAGAACACTGTTCCATGGTGCCGCCAGATGACGCACACACACACACACACAGGCTCCGCTCACCTCCAACCCCCTGCACCGTAACAGGGAGACCCCTAGGATGTGGCGAGGAGCAGCACGGTTCTGCTTCCGTTTCCATCATGTCCTGTTGCACAAAATCGTCAAAGAATAAGCAGAGACGCGAGACGGACACGAGGGGATGAGACCGCCGGCCGGCCTTAAATTGATATCTGCCAAAGAATCCTCCGTTTAGACGTGTGAGGTCCGGTACGAGTGTGGATCAGCGCACGAGGGCAGTGACACATCTTCCACCTGTTAGGACCCCTATAAGAACCGGTCCCTGGTGGGGGGGTGGGGCTGTGCGTTGAGCAGTGGGTGGATGTAAATGGCTGCTGCACCTTTAGTTTGCTTGTTAATTACCATGATTGAAAAAAAAAAAATGAGAACAAACTGCGTGAGGACACGTCTTCTACACTCCGTCCACCAGCGCCGCTGATGGATATGATTTTAGGGCCCGGGTCTGGCTGCTCAGGTTTGACCCAGCTGAGACGACAAGTAGGGGTGTTCCTTGGAGTGGCGAGAAGGTGCGCGGTTCCGACGTGGTAGTCAAGGTAGTCCGCGGTAAGGAGTGTGTGGTCTACGATGACATCATCGAGTATGTGGGACGTCAATCAAAACCGTCGCAGTGTCCGCTCTTCCACGCGTCGTGTGGACTTGTTGCGTCGCCGCACCGTCAGCCTGCTCTTCAGACGCCATGATTGAAAAAAAGAGAAAGAAAACGCGTCGGGGAACAAAAGTGTTCCCGTGGTCTTGGCGCGGCCGTTAAAGGCTTGTTACACCACCTCGGGATAAAAGAAGCCTCAGAATGATGGAAAGCTTCAGGCGGCAGTAAAACATATAGGCTTTCGAGTAAATACATTTAAAAAAAAAAAAGTTCTGACACATGTCGATTTCATTGTTTCACAAGGAGCAAAATTTTATTCCAGTAAACGCGTGAACTTCTACATTATCGTCTAAATATCAGTATGGACCACAAATAACCAGGAACGCCTTCGTCGCACCGTCTGGGCTCCGACCCTCACACAACTGACACAACAAATGGACCTCTGAGCGCTGCTGCTCTCAGGCGTTCGTGATCGCCTGTGACTAAATTAAAAACATTCTGGGTCAGGAGTGCAGGTCATCTATGAGCGACCTCCATCTCCAAGTCAAAGATCCTAATATCGAACTAGACTCCGCCTTAATCTGACCTGGCATCTCAGATTCAAACTCAGGCCACAACAGAACCTCCTCTCTGTGGTTTTGATGCGCTACTCTTAAAACGGACCTGAAGAGGGAAGGGAAGCTCCTCAAGTTCATACTTCTACCAAGGCTGCACAACATTTCCTGGGTCCCTACTTTGGTCCAGATCCAGAAAGAACCGCCTCTCTACAAAGAACCTGTCGGGATCGGCTGGCTCACAATTCTTTGCCGCCCTGGACCAGTGGAGCTTGTAACGGGTCCAGAGCTGTGCGAGGTCCAGCCTCGGGGGGGGGGGGCGGGCAGCGGTCCACTGAGCAGGTTTGGGTTTTGTTCTGGAGGTCAGAGAATGACTCCACATACCAGATGATGCATCGTTGCCCTTGACTGAACAATGTGACATCATCTGAGTTTCATCGTCAAACACGGAACCATGATTTCTACCGCGGAGCTGCGATGGCGGCGCCGCCCGGGTCCATGAGCGAGGCACGGGTTCGGAGCGGTTGTGCTTTAAATGATTGATTGAAGTTAGGGGGTCACCATAGCGACAGCGGCACTTTTTTCCATTGCGCCGGTTTTGGACTCGACGCCAGTGACTACAGGGAGATGTGACGCAGCGTCGCTACGGAAACACGCGAGCTAATAATAAGGCATCTCACTCGGGATAATACAAAACCAACAAGAGAGACAAGGTTGTATTTGGCAAAGAAAGAATAATAAATTATATATGGAGCCACAAACTTGTGACAAGGCAACAAATATGACCCCTCCCCCAAAAACCAAAGGTGACCTGAAAGGACGAGACACACTCACACACACACACACACAAACACACACCCTAAGGGTTACAAGGTTAACAAAGACTTTGTGCAAAAATAATGTTTTCATTTACGAGACGAAGTGACGCCGCCGTCTTTAAGGCCAAAACATAAAATAAGAGACAGATTGTTTCTCCGTCGGTCCAGAGAAACACATCAGTGATGGGAGGGGAACACTTCCTGTTCGTCTTCTCTCTTAGAACTCTGTTCCCTGTGACATGACGTCTGATCGGCCCAGTGTCCGACCCAGGTGGAACTCGTGATAAAAGCAACCCCGTCTCCGTTACGCGCCTGTGAGCTCACGCTGCCACCTGATGGCCAGACGAGGCGCTGCACTGTGATTCATTCATCCCAAAAAGGCATTTAAAAAACTTGACGAGATCCAAAAAGCGATAAAATGGACCGATTGTTTTGTTTGGATGGATCCGAACGTTTCCTCTAATAATAATCATTGATCACGAGGTTCTAGTCAGAGCATGATATGGGGGGGGGGCTAAGATTAAAATCTAACATTCATTATTCATCACAATCTGCAGATTCAGTTCTGAGTGGTTTTCTTTCACCAGCTCCATCAGTGAGGTTCTGATCTCGGCGCTCTTACATCATCAGGTAGACCGGACTTTTGTGGTTCAGGTGAGGGTGGAGCTTTGTTCCAATCCTTCTAGTCTGACCTATATTTACGCTCTGAAATGTGTTGGACTCGGATCAGGGGGCGCTGATCCGGGATGCTGGTTCATACTCTCCTCCTCATGTCTTTCAAGGGATGAACGGAAACAATGCAAAAAGAGTCACCCGGTTAAGTGACGTGTGCCTGAAGTGATGATTAAAAAAAACAAAACAAACAAACAGGACAGTTCTCAGGTGAGGGGGCGGGGCTTAACCATAAGATACACACGTGCTTCTCTGCTTCCCAAATTTGAACAGCTTGAGGGGAAACCACGTACGACAGTTATTCTTCGTCACGCCGCGTCGCAGAGCGCCGGACGCTCAGCTGCTCCTCGGCGTGAGGAGGCGACACCCTCAACGCAGACTGAGAGGGACGAATACACAGAGGATAACCTCCTACACTAGTTTCTGTATACAAGGAGGGCGTGGGGGTTGTGGGGGAGGGGGGGGCTGGTATATAAACATATACAGTCATCATGAATCATCATAATAAAAGTCTTTACATGGACATCGACTGACAGACACATCACAAACTTTACACTGTTGCTCAGGCAACAGGCGGGGGAGGGAGGAGGAGGAGGAGGAGGAGGGGGTTCTCCTCCTCTATGCTTCCCCTCCTTCCACCTGTCTCCCTCCCTCCGCCTTCTCTCCTCCTGTGTCCTCTGTTTCTGCCGCTGTCTCTCGTCCTCTGTCCTCCTCTTTCTCTGCCGCCGCCTCTCCTCCACCCGCTGCATCCTCGTCTGTCTCCTGGGTCACGGCTCCTTCAAGCGGGCGATGGGAGTTTGGATCCTGGGGTTCCAACCCTTCCCCTCCATCTCCCGGCCCGATCCGGGTCCCTCCTGTCGGACACAGGTCTGAGTTCGTAGCCAGTTCGAAGGGGACGGATGAGGAGGAGGAGGCTGGGGGGGCGGTTATAACAGTCTGAACTGTACTTTCTCTCCCCTGTACCTTTACCGCCGCAGCCTTCTCCCTCTCCTCCTCGACTTCCTCCCGCGCTCGCTTCCGCCTCCTCTTGGGGCTCCCCGGGGAGCCGTCCATGGCCCCGGGGGGCAGAGTGGGTAGTGCCATGATGCCGCCGTGAGACAGAAACATGTGTGGGTACAGCAGGCCGTGGGACATGCCAGGGATCAGGAAGGGGTTGAAGGTGAGATGGCTGCCAGTGCCGGCGCCGAGATGCGTGGGGCCATGATGCGCCCTGCTGGTGGAGGTAATAATGGTCGCTGCCTCCACTCCTCCTTTTTTGTTAGCTTCCGTAGCCCCATTTGCATGCTGGGTCATTTCCTGTTCCCCTCCGCCAGAAGAGGCCTCTCGCTCGGCAAGCGTCGTTGCAGAGAAGATGGCTGCCTCAGGTGTAGATGGTGCCGCCGTCGTGGTGACCTTTGTGGGAGGCGATGACGAAGAGGACGTAGAGCTGGGCTGAGGAGAAGGTGGGGGAGGTGGTGGGTGCGTCATCATGGCGCCAACGCTGAACAAGGTATGTTGAGGGATGGCGGCTCCATGGGGGTGCGGGATGCCCTGGAGCATCATGGGCAACATACTCAACCCGTTCCTGGCGTCCTCTGCTGAAGATCCAGCTCCTCCCGCTTGGATGGCTGCAGGGAACCCGTGTGGGAACCCAGCCGCCATTATCCCGGAAATGGGCAGTCCAGGAATGCCACTGCGAAGGTTCTGCATGGCCACCATGTCCATGCTGCCGATTAATCCGCCATTCATAAAAAGCTGCGAGGCGACGCCGGACGAGGCAGAATCCGAGACGGACAGGAGGGGCTTGGGCATCTCGCTACGCGGCCGCCGTCCACGCCTTCGAGAGCCAGGGTCTCTGTTGACTGGTTCCGTCAGGATCCGGGAGAACTTCCCCTCGGGGAGGAAACCCTGCGACAGGAAGAGACAAGGAGCATCTGATGATGATGTCATTCGGTCAAACGGACATGTTCATGTGACCGACGCTCAGCGTAGCATACTCACAGAGTGTTTGACCACCTCGGCCCAGTCTGGCGCTACGTAGTACTCTGCGTTGGCATCCAACCACCTGGATAGCTCTTTGATGGCCGGGGCCATGGCGCCGCCGAGCTGCAAAGCAAGGACGCGGTGAGAGATCACAACAACGGTATCGTCAGAATCAGGACATAGGAGCGGACAGCGGTGTCGTATGGATCGACTGTTTGTGTGCGAGTGGTCTCTACCCTGCGCCCGGTGCCTCGATGCACAACGGGAACCCTCTCCTCCCCCGTCAGCGAGTTCACATCCAGCTTGGTGGGGTCTTTGCAGCGATGCCTCCTCTGCTTGGGACGCTCAACGAAGCCATGTAGCAGACCAGCGCCGGTCTGCAGATCAGAGGAGACGGACAGGACGGAGGAGAAGTGAAGAAACGATGCTGAAACACATCATGTGTCTCTTTTAACAAGTCTCTCTTGTTAAAAAGATTTTAATCTTAATGGGCCTAATCCGCTAAAACACAGATTAAATGAAAATAGGAAATAAAAAAGATGGACACTCTTCTCTGCACTAAAAAATAAATTTAAATGACACTTTATTCTGATTGGTTGAAACGTCCCAACCCGAAACACCACCATCAGCCTTACGTGAGCCAGCGTGGGGAGATCCATGTACGCCGGGTTCTGTCTCAGCCACTCCACCAGACCCTTGCTGGCTGCCTCTCGGTCCATGGCAACAATCTCTGGCTGAGGGGGGGTCTGGGTGGGGGTGGGCGTAGAGGAGGATGATGGCGTGGGAGGGCCAGCCGGTTGCTCAGAGGGTGAGTGGGAGGGCGAGGAGGTTGAAGAAGCGATGGAGCAGTGGCCCTGTAGGTGGAGAAGGGTGTAGGTTCAGGTGTTTAAAGAGACTCAGACTCAGTGACCTAAGAACAGGATCCTCCCTCTACTCACCTGGGTGTCTGGGAGTTGTAGTCCTCTGGTTTTGGTGAACTCCGAGTACAGTGCCTCCATGTTTCTTCGCCTGCCTCTCCTCCTCCTCAGAGCGTCGTCTCCCCTCAGGCTTCCGTTCACTATTTGTCCCGTTACAGGGTGGATGAGTCCGGCCTGCAGAATCCCAGCCATGTCTATTCCCATTGAGCCCGTTAGTGGTGCACTGATGGGGGGTTGCGGAGGCAACTTGTGACCGATTCCTGGCGCAACCATAGCCTCTCCTGTCCTGATGCCACTGGTGGAGCTTATCTCCGCAGCGGTCGTGGTCAGATCGATGGCGGATTCTTGCCAACCGTTGATCAACACTGCTCCTGTGCGCTGGGAGGGCAGGGCCACCACGGGAGTGGCGCCGCTGGAGCTCGTGGTGGCAGGGTTGTGGCACGACAAGGACGATTTCCCAGCCAAACCCTTGGTGGGCGCCGCAGCAGCCGTGGCCTCATAGTCATAGGACCTCCTGCCTCCTGCTCGTTTGAGCTCCGGCAGATACGGAGGAGCCACAAGCCTCTCCTGTAAGAGAGGCAAGGAGGTGAGGCGCCAACCTCCGCGCCCGCATGCCCCGCCCCGCTGCATGTACTGTTAGGACGGACAGGGTGGTTGAGGAGTAGAACAGAATGGGAGAGAGATGATGGCTTCGTTAAACATACATATGGACAGAGACATAACACAGCGGGGATTAATGTACCGACCAGGGTCTCTAAGCCCACGACACGCGCTGAGACAAGGAGCGGTAACCCTCCGAACAAAATGAAGGCATAATGGAGGGGACGAGTTCTACAACAGAGATGGTAGTGGAGGTAGTAAAAGATGTGATTCGCGAGCTGAAAAGGGTGGACGGGGATGTTGCAATTTGACTATATGTTATGTGTGCAACTCAAAACTTGAAGACTTAAAAGCAACCAGGAGTAGCTAACAGTAAGTAGCAGGTGATTATAAGCAGCTAGTAGCACTAAGCAACAGGTAATAGTTAGAAGCTAGTAATAGCAGCCAGTAACAGTTAGCAGAAAGTGGCAGTTAGTAGCTATTAACAGTAAGCGGCAAGTAACATTTAGCAGCAAGTTAAAGTTAGCAGCAGGTAACAGAAGCTATTAGCAGTTAGCAGCAGGTTATAGTTAGCAGCTAGTAAAGCAGCTATTAGCAATTAGCAGCAGATGGTTAGCAGCTTATAACAGTTAGCAACTAGTCTGAGTCAGCAGCTAGTAATTGTTAATAGCAGGTTATAGTTAGAAGCTAATAGTAGTTAACCTGTAGTAACAGTTAGCATCTACAACAGTTAGCAGCTAATAGCAGGTAGCAGGTAGTAGCAACTAAAAAAACTAAAAAGGAAGAAAATCAGCCAAAAACTTTTTCACATTGAGGTGACGGCGTGATGTCCAGGAGCTCCTCTTCTGATCAGAGATCAACCGCCATGTAGCAGTGATGCTAATGAAAGAAGAAGAGTCCACCGGTTGAACTCTTCTTCTTCTTCTTCCGTGCTTTATCGGCAGGATAATGCTCCAGCCTCTAGGGTCAGACTTCTTAACTAAAGCTGGTGCCACCAGCTTTACAGATATTTTAAGGGGGGGAACTATAAGGGTGAACAGGATCCTACAGACAGCCTCATCAGCAGCATCAGAACCATGGCGTGAGACAGTGGAGGTCGATGTGGACAGATGATGGATGTAGAGAGGTGTAAAGCAGAGGGACAGGTTCACTGTTTAGTGATGTTCTTACCTTAGGCAGTCTTGTGGGAGGGGGAGGGATGGGGAAACCGAGCCCATGGTTGGTCTGCTGAATCCTGGCCTGGCTGAGCACAGAGCCGGAGGCCGTGGTCGTCAGAAAGCCCGCTCGGTGCTGCTGGTGCATCTGATGTTGGGCTAGACTGTTAGCCAGGCAGGAGCTGGCGGCCCCGGATCCTGGCAACTCATATTGCTCACTAGATGATGGCCACTTCCCCTTAAGGATGGCGTGGCAGATGCTGTCCAAGCGGTTGATGATGACCCGGTCCTACAGAGAGCAAACGAATGAATGAATGAGCCCAGTCTGGTACGTCTCGGCCCCAGTCTGGTACGTCTCGGCCCCAGTCTGGTACGTCTCGGCCCCAGTCTGGTACGTCTCGGCCCCAGTCTGGTACGTCTCGGTCCCAGTCTGGTACGTCTCGGTCCCAGTCTGGTACGTCTCGGTCCCAGTCTGGTACGTCTCGGTCCCAGTCTGGTACGTCTCGGTCTCAGTCTGGTACGTCTCGGTCCCAGTCTGGTACGTTTTAGTCCCGGTCTGGTACGTTTTAGTCCCGGTCTGGTAGAAACAACACTTCCTCTGTTTATCAGCGCCGTACCTTTGGCCACTCTGAAAATGAATAGAGAGCTTTCTCCTGCAGGAGCTGGGCGATGGTCGGCTCCCTGGAGTCATGGAGCCCGTCAGGAATCTCATACATGGGCACTGGAGCAGTGAACCTGGCGCTGCTGATGTAACCTTCCACCATGGACACTATGGGAGAGGAAGTCCAACAGGGTGGAGTTTACAGCAGCTGCTCAACCAAACGACCATTTGAAGATAAAATGAGTTCATCATCCAATGGCATATTATTTCTTTCCTCTGGTTTGAGGAGATGTATATAATATATATATATATATATATATATATATATATATATGACTAAATTTCCCCTTGGGTGACCTCCGAGTTCTGACTAAAGGTTCTGACCTGATTTCCTGGACCTCTCCTCCATCACCGGGTCTTTGGCTGCCAGACCTCCAAACATGTCCACCAGCCCGTCTGCCTGCTCCAGCTTCGGCGTCAGGACCGTGCTGTCGGCTTCCAGCAGCTCCTGCTTCATCTCGGCTTCCACTTTCGGTGAAGCTTTGAAGTTGAGCTCCTCTGGTTTGACCACGGGTTTCATCTCGGGGCTGTCTGGGTAAGTCGCGAACTCCAGACCTTCTGACTTGGTCTCGGTCTTCAGCTTGGCCCCATCTGGATAAGCAGGCAATATGTGGGCTTCTGCCTTTACTTCAGGTTTTATGTCGGTGCCGTCTGAGTGGACTGAACACTGGAGAACCTCCAGTTTACAGTCAAAACCCTCAGGCTTCACGTCGAAGCAGACATCTTCAGGTTTGGTCTCCAGCGTTTCTTGTTTGACCACCAAGTCTTCAGACTTAACGCCGTAGGGAAAGAACTTTTCCTGTTTGATTTCAGAGACGTCAGGACCGACGTCCTCCGTCGTGGTGTCCTCTTCCTTGATCGGCAGCTGTGGTTTCGTCTCACCATCATTCCCTTGTGAAGGAGAGAGCTCCAGCTCAGACGCGTCAGTTCTGTGTTCTGGTGGAGTGAAGGATCCATTTTGCTCTAGCAGGTTGTCTTTGCTGTCCTGGTTGAGAGAGAAACAGAAGGTTCTGTCCTTAGAGTCTCTGCTGTCATCGGGCGAACCTGGGTGTTCATCGGCGCCGTCGTAGCGATCCATCAGAGCTCCTGCTTTGACTTCGCTGCAGTTCTTTGAGGTGGGTCCATCCGACCCAGATGCAACTGAAGAAGATGAGACGGAATATCCGGAGTAAACCCTCTCCAGCTCCGTCTCACTGGGTTTGGGATCTAGTTGTTCCCCAGCCTCCTCTGTCGTTTCATCGCAGGGTTGAACCAACGGGTCATCCAGAAGAGAAACCCGGTCCATCTCTCTGTCTGAGATCGTATCCGCCCGATCTGCATGATCCATCTCAACATACTCTTTGGAATTCTCTGGAATTCCGACCGCTTGCACTCCGTTTCCAGAGGCGTTACCCATCAACGTTTCAGCGTCTAGAGAGTTTCCCACCAGGTCTTCCTCCACTGTTTGCTGCAAAATCAACCCATCCTCTTCCTCGCCAGGCATCGCCTCGGGACACAAAAGCTCTCTATCCACTGCCAGCTTGCCGAGACAAGAGCGCCCGCTCTCCAATGACTCCGCCCCCCGCTCTGCCTGGTCAAAGCCCTCCTGCAAGTCTCGAGACGATTGGTTTGAGAGGTCCATCTTCTCGTCCTGCACTCCGTGGTCCGGTTCTGACTCCACCCCATTCATCTGTGGCCCTTCCATGTTTGGATCCAAGACTCCCAAACTTTGGTCAGCGTCTGTGCGGAGAAACCAGCGGGGCAGCATACGTGAAAAACAGAACAAATTGTTTCACTGATGTGTGCCACATTATCAATTTAAAATCTCTGATTTTCTCAGGTAAAAATGTGAAGTGGCCGTTTCCTCCGACTCATTCATACAGATCCCGATTTAAAATGTTAGTATTTTTGATGAGGAGATAAAAACGATGAGATTCCTCACCCCGCCTGAATGTCCTTATTTGGTCGTGTCTACTTAACATGTGTAGGGTTTATAATTTCAATAAGCAGACAGTGTGGTTGTCCTTTAAACGTGTAGCCTCTCATTTTGAAATGGCTGCTGGTCAGACGATGCAAACGGCAGGAAAAACGGTCATTTATGCTATAAATCGCTATTCAAGGTACCAAGTGTATAAATGTGCTTCGGGAACCGCTGATCTACTGCACTGGAACCGCCGCTGACTTCATTATTCTACTACCAGTAGGTTTTAGCCATATTGTGTGCGCATCGATAGAATACTCTTGGGCAAATTATTATGACATCATCCTGCGAAGATTTCCCTTCATTAACTTCCTGTAGTTCATTGTGTTTGTTTGCAAAATCAAACTCTATCCGGCAAAGATCTATGCTTAGGTAAACAGGAAGGACGGCGAAAAGACCCGCATAAGCACACCTGACCACTTGCATTAGACGTAGCGAATATAAACCGACGTCTGAGTCTCTCACACTCATTCCCACGCGATTCACTTAGGCAGTTTACGAGAAAGCCCCTCTAGCTCTGAGGAAAACGCTAATATTAGATTTTCACCATTGGAGCCGATGAAGTTAGAGAAGGAGACAACTGAAAAACTCTTCGACGCCGGACTGAGACAAAATGTCTGCACTTCGGCAAAGTCAAGTGACTCAGGAAAGGCGCAGTCACACAGCGGTGACATCAGAGCCATCATGACACAGTGAAAGAGAAATAATGCGGCAGCAAACTGTCAACAGCTTCAGGATTCGCCAGAACTCCCAGCCTGCAGGGAAGCGCCTACGAGTCACATGACACCCAGATGTTGGCTGGTATCATCACAACGCTTCTCATTTGACATCATCCGTCAGTCAAACAATCCTGTAGCTCCACTCTGACATGTTTATCAAGTTGCAGAGTATCGATATCAGCTACATTGTGAATACAAGAAGCTATGATCGGAGGGTTGTGGCTGGAATTTGTTGCCAAGATTCTCTCCAACTGCTCCTGCCAGAGTTAGCCGTCGCTCTGTTAGCATCCTCTCTGCTACCGTAGCGCTCACTAGGAGAATGTTCCGATTCGCTGCTGTTGGTAGCAGGGCTGTAACGATTCATCGATCCATATCAGTATATCGGTTTGTTGAACGACGATCCAATCAAATCGATGGAAAGTTAAAATATCGATATGTATCGTCTTTTTTGAGATACGCCTTTATTTTTTAAATTACTGCCGCTGACACTTAGTGTTTCCCATAAACCGGCTCCCTTCCCTGTGAGCACACAGACCTGTGGACCAATGGGAACAGCCGGAGGCCGCAGTTTAATTTTGTCCTTTTATTCTGCTCTCCCTAAAGGTTAGCATTCACTTTGGTAAATAAACCAGTTCTTCAAATGAGAGATAAAGGCTTCCAGTCTGAATGTTTACTGCCTCACAACAATGTGGAGAAATAATCAGCGCTTGGTCGGTTAGCTTGATGCTAACATACAGTGAGAATTGCCGTATACATGCTGAAGCAGTTAGCATTGACGGTGAAACCACGATCAAACAAAAAACGAGTTTGTACAAATAAATTATTTCACTGAACGTATATTTCTCAGTTAAACTTGAAAAGCGTTTGTTAATGAGACGCTGAGTTCTAACAACACAAATGAGTTAATGCAAAAACTGTATTGTTCAGAAGACATTAATTATGAGCTTTTTGTTGGCGTTTTGTTCTGTAGGATGAAAAACCACTGAGGTCCGCACCGATCAGAACCTCCGAAACACAATGTCATGAAACATAAATGTAGACAGATATGTTTATAATTTAAAGGTAATCAGGGGTCTTAAATTCCCACGACTTCCCCACACACCTCCGTCAGCCACACTGGACTCCTCCTCCACCTCCTCCTCTTTGTCGTAAAACTGGAAACCAGCTACTCCTCCCTGGCCTCCTCTCTGCTCCACAGGAGTGGTCAGGCTCTCGGTGACAGAGTGGACGAGCCTCTCCTGTGGCCCGTGGGCGGTGATGTCAGACAGCGAGAGTGTGGGCGGGGGGCTGTAGGGTGGAGGGGGGCTCGTCGACAGGTCGGTTTGGTCTGCGCTGGGTTCATCGTTGACACTTATGTCCTGGATTGAGAGAACGAATGGAACCATGTCCGATTTGGTCAAGAATTTTGTTGTGAACAAATATTTCAATAAACAGGTGTTGGGATGTTGCCCCCGGTATTAAGACCCTCAGTAAAACCTGCGGTACTTCAAATTTCTACTTCATCACATCTCAGATAATCATTCTGTACTTTCACTCGGATACTCAAGACAGCTTGAGGTAATTTTCATATTACAGTTTCCCTTCGGCATACTCAGCTATATAGTGTTATATGTAATAAAGTTAATCAGCAAGGCACCGCAGGCTCTGCTGGTAGTTGGGTCAGGCTTCTAGCTGTAGCCTTTGGCAGACTCTGTAGCTGCAGCTGCTCTCCATGCTGCACCGGTAGCACATCACCCACAACAGAGAAACACAACATCGAAAATAGAAACTACAGTCTACTACTAATAATACTACTAATAGTACTACTACTACTACCACTGCTTCATGTACTGTTTGGAGTAATTAAATAAAAGCTGGCATAGAGGAGGCCCTGTAGAACTTTTTGATCAGGGCGTAAACAGACTTATTGTTGCCATGGCGACCCTGATGGCACCGATACACGGACTAACCTTAAATAACATGTAGCTCGCGGACAGCGGCTCCACAGAATCTCCCGCAGAGGGGTGGGGCGGTGAGGATGAGGGCGGGAGGCCCAAACACTCCTCTAGAGTTCCACCTTCCTCGCCTCTCCGGTTTCCCCCCTGGGCCTCCTCGTCCTCATCCTCCAGAAATCCCGTCTCCAGGCTGGGAGCGCCGAGGATCGGATCGGACTCGTTGAACATGTGGTGGGCTGGGCTGGAGTGGTCTGTTCCGTCCCATGGAGCCTGCAGGGAGAAAACAGGTGGTTCTAAGAGGATTCAATTTAAACGTGACTCACCAGGTCATGCTGTAGTGAGGAGAATGTGTACCTGTAACCGGTCCAGCTCCATTGATGGCGCCATGAGTCCAGTTTCCTCCGAGGATCCCTGCTCACCAACAAGCACGTCACTCCGTAGCTTGGAATCGAGGTCCGTTACCCCATCACCGTAGGAGTTGAGCATGCTTTGACCTCCAGCAGCCGAGTTGAAGGGGAAACCATTGAGGGCGTCTTTGGAGACCTTCTCCCCGTGCAAAGCTTCTGCGGACATGGAGTCACTGTGCAGAGAGCCCAGCTCCAGGGTCTCATCAAGAGGAGGACAGTCCAGGTAATCTCCACGGGAGCAAGGATCCATTTCCAGACTTGGCGAGGCGGAACTCTGGGAGCCCAAGGGCGGAGGGTGGAAGTGGGGGTGAGAGGAGGATGATGATGATGAGGAAGGAGAGGGAACCAATGGAGGCACAGGAGGATGTTGGTGGTGACCCGAGTCATACAGACAACAGTGAGGAGTTAGTTGTGGATGAGACGAGGAGAGATGAGCCGCTGAGCCCGGGTTGTGGGCGTGGTTATGCGGATGGAGATGGGAGGGGTGTCCTCTGACGTAGTTCCTGTGAGCCTCCAAGAAGCTCAGCTGGGGGTCGTTCAGAATGTAGAAGTCGGTGCGGCTCAAGCCGTGGCGGGCCGCCCCGATGAGGAGGTCCCTGTCGTGTTTGCCAGACTCCCACCAGACCGGGAGGTAGAGGGAGGGGCGGCAGAGATGGAGGCGGGCTGACATTAATGGGTGACGCAGAACCTGAGTGGAGGACGCAGAGAAGAGAGAAGGTACGAGTAAATTAGGATTTTTATCACATTCCGGTCCAGGTTCAGTACTGAGGATATGGTCCTGGTACTGTAATGTTTTCAGTACTTGAACCGGACGAGTGCAAAAACCATGACACTGATCACAGAAACAGATTCCTGGACATGATACCTGGAAAAACATTAAGAATCAGATGAACATCTGCACTCCTGGACTAAACAGAACCAGAACCAGACAGAAGTGTCAGAGGATCATTACCACCAAATAGTACTGGGCAGCATCTGGACTTCTTCATCCAGAAGAAGAAGAAACAGTGCTGTTATGTTCTTGTTGTCCTGGCAACAGGGATTAATGCTGGAATGCTTTCCTAGAATGCTTTATGCTGGAATGCTTCACGGTGCTCCACGGTGCTTCTTGAACGCGGTCAGAACCGTCATCTGGCGCTGCCTCATTAGTTGAGGGGCATCGCCTTAGCCCTTTTTTGGGCCTAAAGCTGTTTTGTGTTTCAGAGAATGTGAAGTCTGAAAAGTCAGGCTCTAATCTCTACACTTCCTGTTTGCATGGCAATGAATTAACGACCAACACCTGCAGTCAGAACCAGGACTAGTAAATCTTGGTCCGCCCACCTGCTCTCGGATCTTGCGGAGTAGCTCGATGCGGTATAAAGTGCGGGCGGCCCTCTCTTCTGTCAGAGGCTCCACGAACACAGCTGGATCCACCAGACCTGGAGGAGAAGGAGAGAGAACCTCGTCATTCAGGATTCTGAATATTCATCCCAAACACTTAGAGCAGCTCTCCAGGTGCGTCTCGTCTCCGACCCCTCAGAACTCTTGAGAGCATGATTCAGCGTTTACCCGTTCACACACTTCGATATTTCCTTCAAGAACCCATTGTGGAGTACAGGGGCTTGGCATGGCACCACCAACCTTCCAGTAATGGACAACCTCTACCTCCTGACCCACAGCCTTCCAAAACCAAGAGCTCTCTCCCTGCTGGACCATCAACCATCCGGGGACTTCCCTCCATCTCTCTCCCTGACGGACCATCAACCCTCTGGGGACCTCCCTGTCTCTCCCTCTCTGCTGGACCATCAACCCTCTGGGGACCTCCCTGTCTCTCTCTCCCTGCTGGACCATCAACCCTCCGGGGACCTCCCTGTCTCTCTCTCCCTGCTGGACCATCAACCCTCCTGGGACCTCCCTCTCCCTCTCTGCTGGACCATCAAACATTGTGGTGAACCTTAAGCAGATACTGAACCTCTGATTGCGGTTCCATTGGGTTGTGAATGACGTTGTGAACGGGTGAATGCTGAGACATGATGCACAGAGCTGGTGAGGATTCATTTACACTTCAACAGAGGGGTGCATAGGGAAAAAAACGGTGCAGGTTACAGATAATTCACCAAGCAGTTGTTTGAGGTGTCAGTGGACAGAAACCGGTCTTACTTTAGAAAGGGACCATGTGTGGTTCAATCAGGTTTCAGCCAAGGCCCGCCCTCTGGATCAGGTCTGAATAACAGGTATCTGTGAGGGTCATCATACACATACCTTCGTCTTTCCGGGGAGGCAGCTTACAGGCCGTCCTGCACATGTTGACAAAGGAGTGGAAGTATCTCTCCAAACTCTGGTCCGTCTTCCTCTCCAGTCGGGCCAGTGTTCTGAACTGGGACCAGTCGAAGGTCTTCCTCTCTGTGTCGTACATCACCCCGAAGGACGACACGGTGCGGTAGAAATCGGCCTGTTCCCGACGGGTCCACCTTAAACATGACGGAGGAAGAAGAACACGGAACGGATTAAACTTCATAATACCGGCGTCATCACCGGAAAAATGGAGATGAATTCAACCAATGAGGAAGGATTTCAAACAGCAGGTGTGTGTGGGGGGGGGTTTTGGGGGAGTTTGGGGTCACAGGATGGTGCACCTGGGAGAGAACTGCAGAGTTTGCAGGATGTGAAAGATAAACGTGATCTGGATAAGCATTAGTTCTATAGGTACGTGCTAGAGATGATCGGCGCCCGGAAGCCAAGTTTGATGAATTTGGCAATCGGCAATTTAAAACAGCAGTAAGGAAAAAGCAAGGTCCTGAGGAACAACCCTGAAAAAGGTTCTGCACAACGAACCTAATCACACACTTCAAACTTAATCACCCCGAGGAACATAGCAAGTTAAAAGCTAACGTTAGCAGAGCGGCTAAAGCCGGTTTCACTTCAAAAAAGTGAAATCTGTATTTTCAGAATACATACACAATGCTGACCAGTCTCGTTACTTCCACTGCAAACCTTCAAAATAAGAGCACTTAAAATGCATTACTCATTCTGATTTCTGAGTATGAGGTAAAATAAATCGGTATTGGCTTGTCCGACTTTAAAAAAATCAGTGATCGGCCAAGAAAATTGCCTGTATATCTGCAATATCAAAAACAGATTATTTCTTTTTGGGTGTTATGTGTTATATTACATTTGATGACAGAAATCAAACTTCCACCAATTCACAGATATGGAAGGAGTCCTCCAGGAAACATTTGATTTGTTTTTTGTGTTTTTATGACACCAAAAGTTAAAAGTAAATATTCATACAGTAGGTTACCGTGTCGGAGAGAGCGTTGGATCATTTGAGGCGTATAAGACGCATAAATTTGAAGAATTATTAGTGTTTTTTCCTCTGATTATGACATTTTTGTGATTTTTACCATTTTTACCAAGTCCTAACATATAAAGTTTTTTTATTACTGTGACCCGCTGGTGGTGTACCTGAAGTACGCTAAGCGGCTTTGTTTTTCTGTGATATCACTACAATAATACTGTAACTGTACTGTAACTACTCTTAGCACTTTGAGATTTGATCCAAATGTAAAGTGTGTTAAAAATAAAATGTATTATTATTATTATTAGAGCACCGGGAATTAACTTAGAGCACATATGTCAAACTCATATATACACTACGCAAAAAAATAAAGGGACTTGAATCACATATTCCAGATCTGGATGAATGAAATATTGCAGTTGAACATCTTTGTTGATTTCATGGTGTAATTTGTTGAGAACAAAATAACTTAAGAGCGATCAAAAGAAACCAAAATCATGAACCCATTGAGGACTGGATTCAGAATAAGACTAAAAATCAAAGTGGAAAAATGAGATCCCAGGCTGATCTCAACTTTTTTGAATTTCCTCAAGACAACTCATAATGTGGATCAGTAGTATGGGTGTCCTCCTGTCTGTATGTCTCCCTGCAACGTCTGGACCTGCTGCTGATGAAACCAGGGATGATCTCCTGGCGGATCGCCCCAAAACCTGAATCAAGGCATCAGTCAACTCCTGGACAGTCTGTGGTGCGACGTGGCGGCGGTGGATGCAACGACACATGGTGTCCCAGAGGTGCTGGATTGGATTAGGTCTAGGGAACGGGCGGGCCAGTCAATCGCATCAATGCGTTCGTCATCCAGGAACCGCCGACACACTCCAGCCACATGAGGCCGGGCATCGTCATGGACTAGAAAGAACTCAGGGCCCACTGCACCAGTATATGGTCTGAAAATGGGTCTGAGGATCTCATCCCGGTACCTAAGACCAGTCTTGGAGGTCTTTGTGGCCTTCCATGGATATTCCTCCCCAGATCATCACTGTTCGTGCAACCACAAGTGGCGAGGGCACTGGAAATTTGCAAAACTAGCCAAGAATCAGCCAGAAAGATGAAGAGAGGGAAATGGTCTTTCCACAAAGTGTAAAACCATTCCTTAATAGGGGTTGTCTCGCTGATCGCCTCTCCTTTCCATCTGCTGTCGGTCTCATTTACACAACAGCAGGTGAAATTGATTCAAAATCGTTTTTGATTCCTGACAGAACGGGCTGAAGTCCCGGAGGTGTGATTGACTTGGAGTTACACTGTGATGATTATGTGTTACATTTATTTCTTGAGTAGTGTATGTACATCTCTATATATATATGCAATAATTATCATGAAGTGTTTGCCAAAGCCCGTCTTCATCCGTGTATCTTGTGAAAATAATTTGCTTCTACCTCTTTTTAAACTGGATCATGTCTGGACATTGCTTGAGCTCATCACTCAGCCTGTTGAAAGGCAAAAGCTTCTTATTGTCGCGCAAACAGCAACATTTTTTAACGGGAAAAAGTTCAGTTTCCCCCTCAGGTTTTAAACCCCCATCAATGTTTGTGATCCATTTTTGAATATTTCCTGGTAATTTATTGTTTTGCGCTGTACATTATTTGAGCCGTTTGAAATTTCGACAAGTTCACAGTTTTTTTTCCAAACTGAATAAAATGAACGACCACAGTAAACTCAGACTGATTTAATATCACAGCTTTTATCTCCTATCTGGAGTTCTTACCTCGTCTGCCACTCCAGAAACATGGAGTCGGTCTCCGTCGCCACCACCGAACACCGCCTCAGCTCCTCACCCAGTTGCCATGTGAGCGGCCCGCCGGTCTGGTGACTGTTGACGCCTCCGGCTCCTCCCAGGCTCATGCTAATGAGGCTGTCGTGAAGCAGGAAGTCATGCCTGAGTATCGGCTCGCGGCGCAGCGTGAAGCGCTGGTAGGCGGTGATGAGGCGCCGCAAACGGGCCGTCAGCGCGGGGCCAGTGGGCCAGAGGGGCCGTGCTTGGATAACGTGCAGAGATGCTACACCAGTCCCTGTTCCTGTGGTCTTTGTGGTGACCAAAGTTCCATCCTGGGTACACGGGTCGCCTGACGTCTGCGAGTCTGAGGGGACAGATCCAGCGTGTATTATTTAGTAAAAGATTTCACAGGCCTCAAAAACTGAAATAAATCAAATCTAAAAAATGCAGTGAGCGGTTTTTGTTAGGGGGGAACCGTTTGGCGAGTCTCACCTGGACATGTGCTGTCAGGCTTGTCCGAAGAATCTGTGCTGAAGCAGGTTTCCTCTACCTGTCAATCAAACACACCCATTAGAAGAAAGGACCACACACCAACATATATATTCTATCAAATCCTTCTCAGAAAATCATCCGGTCAAACCCGGATCCCAACATCACGTCCTCCTACAGCACACCCCGAAAAACTGTCCAACACATTCATCAGTGTCTGACATCATATCTGCCACTCATCTGCTTCTGCTACAGTATAGTAGATATCATTCTTGATATATACTATGGGGAAGAGGACAAGTCTTCAGACTCGCCTAAAAATAATCTCGGCAAGGAAAACACAATAAATATGATAACATACGACAACATAGGAGAACATGGTTTATATGCTGGAATCATTTAGAACATACTATGTGGAGAGACTACAGGGAGTCAGAGGGAGACGGTCCTCCTCACCTTGCTGCTTTCAAATCTGTCTTCATCAGCTTTGCTCTCGGTTTCGTCCTTCGGCTCCTCAGATTTACCGCTGACAGGAGAAACAGGAGAGAGAGAAGGTCCTCATGAACTTCACCAGAGCACCACTGACCACCAGGCACAGAAAGTTCAATGGGACAGCAAACAGGAAATGGAAATGAGCTTCACCAGTGTTTGAGGACAGCGTGACAGAGTAGAGAAAATAACACAAATAAGAAAATGCCTGTCAGAATGTGAACTGTGGTCATGTGGTCACACTTAACGAACACAGATTATCATTTTTGTTATGTGCTGTGTTTAAAAATCATGGATTAAAAAACTCTTTTGCGGAGATCAGATATTTCCTCACCAGGATGGGTAAACAAGATTCATTCCAGAAAAAGAAACCTCATTTAAGTTTCAGTTTGGAGACAAGGCCTTCACTGTGTGTTGTAAAAGATCAATTATGATCAACAACAACGCCCAAGTGTTTGTTTGTTGTGACCGTTTGAATTCCTGTTCCTTAAGCAGCAAAGCGGACACTCTGCTGGACAGAGGCCGACTTTGTCGAGAAGCTTTGGACGAGTCAATGAAAAGCACAGCACAACATTTTTAAGAGTCCAGCCCCTCAGAGTGATGCCAACTAGTACGTTGACGGCAGCAGATATTGTTCCGTCTTACTCCCTTAAGCCCAAATGATGTTCTGGCTGCATACCGATGCATCTAAAAATGATCTAAGTCGATCGTTGACAAGCTCTTCGAGGACTTTCACTGAAACACATAACTCAGAGGTAGGTCTGTGGTAACATAGGGATCCCCCTCCTTTCCCCAGAGGGAGAACAGGGGCAGACTTCCAAACAGGATGAATGACGTTGTTGGAGACAGTGAGATTAAAAGGCTTTGTCAGCGGTTCTGCTATAAAGTCCACAGCTAACTTTAGAAAAGAAGGATGGAGGCTGTCAAGGGTCAAGTTTCAGGAAGGCTTTTTGGACTTCGACCACCAATAAGAGGAGTTCTACTGAAAGAATGGGATTGTAGAGTTTTGTGGTGATGACGAGGAAAGTCTGTGAACATTTTGTTGTGTCGGTTGATGAAGGTGGATGAATTTTTAATGAGGACGCGGCTCGCATTTCATTTGGTTTCACATCTCCGTACCAAGATTTTATGACATTCCAGAGTTTTTGGGGATTATTTTAAATCACTGGTAGTTTTAGACAAGTAGAAGTCAAATTTAGCCAAACTATCCTCAAAAAGGAAACGTTAAGGTGGAAGGACAGAGTATCTGAAGGTGGACATGTCATTACCTGTCAGCCATGTCGGGCACGCCCTCGGCTCCGCCCTGCTCTGCCGACAGCGCTGTGACGTCAGGCATTCCCACTCTCTCCAGGAAGCACAGCTCTGGGTCAGCACGCATGGCGTTGTAGCGTTCGTAACCTGATGGAGGGCACACATTGATAGGGACACTTCCTGTTGACTCACTGAAACACGCACACCCGCAACCAAGGGTCAAACTGGAGTTGACACCAGTCCTTACCGTGTTTGTGGACTCCTACGAGGAGAGACTTGTCTGCATCGGTGTCCCACCAGGTCGCTGGGATCTCGATGTAGTCGATGTCGGGTAGCGACACCTCGAGTTTGCTGTGGACACAGAGTGAGAGCGGCGTCTGAGAACAATCAACCATCAGTGCCTCCTTACAAATGTCCATCCAGTCAATGCTAAACGTCTTTCTGGACAGATGGGAGGATGGACAAACGACAGACTGATAGATTGACAAAGAGACCGACCAATCATCTGTCCGTCTGTCTCTGAGTCCATCAACCAAACCTCCGATCAAACATCTAACAGCTTCTAGGAGATACAAGAAGAAGAGGGCGGAGCCTCATGCCTACCTGGCGGGTGTCCCCTCTTGGGCCTGATTGGCAGCATCACCTAAAACTTCAACCTTCAGGTAGTACAACATGCGAACCCTAAGCAGGACCCTGTGGGGAGAGAGGGGTTGGGAGGGACGGTAGAGTAATGGGATGGTTATCATAGGGGCTAGCAGCAGAGACTAGAGAGTCACGTGTCACTTGTGGGCAAGGGAACCGACTTGTTGCAGTGCTGTTTGAGGTGTTTCTTGTAGCTCTCGTCCTGCAGCACCACTTCGGGGTTATAGTGGACCAGCCAGTCCGCGTTCTTTACTTCGGGAAAGTTCAGCTGGCTTTTAAGCTTCTTGCCTTTCCGCCCCCGAGGAACCGGCGCTGATAAGCCTGGGACAAACAGGACGGGACAGTTAGGAAGAACCAACTATCCACTCAGGTCTCAGACGGTCACACGCGCTAATGATGAAGATGAGCGCTGAGTGTCGAACAGAAGACGAGACTATGGAGCCGTCAACGACCTCAAGCATCAGGAAGAACGTTTAGGCTGAGGTTTTCTACGCCCTCCGCTGGATTTCTAGATAGCCATCATGACGGGTGATATTTACTTCCATCGCGCAAACTCTGACCAACCCGTACGCACAGAAACCGTAGAAGCTACGAGTCAGATGGTAGAAGAACAGAACGAACAAACGGGGCATGAAATTAATAGCAGCGGGGTTTGTTTTAGCGTTTGGAGGTGTTTTATTGGTTCTTCCTGGAGAACAAATACAAAGAGGGTTTTCTGTCACTGCAAACCAATGCTCATATGTTTCTGGCATTATCACACAACAATCACGGCATAGAAATTCACTCTAACGAAATGGAAAAGCAAATCGTCGGAGAAACGACGTTGAAAATGTAGCACGAGTGTGGGACTGATCACCAGAGTGATTGAGCAGCGCCTCATCCTGGCCTTCCTTGGTGGGTGAGATCAGATCCCAGATGAAACTCTTGATCTTGTCGTCGCCTTTGTAGTGTTTCAGGCAGTAAACCAGCAGAGCCCTGGATCACAGAAACAGAAGGTCTTCACTGCTCTCATAGCACACGTTCACGTAAATACATACTCCGACACATGGACTCTGCTTACCGACAGATCACCTCCATGTCTCTCTCCGCAAGATGCCATTTAAAACGGCCGTGGTTCAGAATTTCCTTCCACCGACCCCACCTGGAGAGACAGGAAATGGTCAAAGCGGAACCCGAGGATCTGCTACTAACCCCGCCTCCACCAGCTGGATTAGTTTCATCTCCCCGACCTCCGGTCAGCAACGCTCAAAGAAAAAACAGAATGTTCTTCTGTTGTCCCATGTCTTTTCTAAATGCTGGTAAAGTTCTGGATGAAGTTATGGAGTACGTTCCATACGTTCCACTATATCTGGATGACGCTGTGTGCGGTTTGTGAGAAGGTCCCTGATCCAGGTGCAGATGGGGAGCAGAGGCCCAGGTCAAGCAGCTTGTGGTGGCAACGGCCTCCAAAGTGGACCTGTTAGTAAACTCACGTGGATGGAAGCAGGGAGGCGGGCTGGTTCTGATAGGACTTCATAATCACTGGTGTCAGTGCCACAGGTCTGTAATTATTCTGGACTTCAGAGACTGGTTCTCTGGGAACATGATGGTTATGAAGATGACTGACAGGTCGGTATGATGGCTTGTGACAGGTAGAAGAGGTTGAAAGATCTTAGAAAAGACAATTTTGCGCGGTACTCCATCGGGTCCAACCTCTTTTCTTGGATTTACCAACCTCAGCACACCTTCTCACTTCCTGTTCCTGCAACGTGGTCGTTGGATAACGCACTGATTGTGTAGTTACCACAGACATACCACGTCCTTATATGGTAACCAGTGGTGGTCCATCAGAACCAGCAAGGCTTTCTCTGCTGGTCTAGATATTGTCAGGATCATAATATTATATTTTCATGATTTGATAAACATTTTAATTGAGTAAGTATAAGTATAATAATTAGTTTTTTTTCCCATAAGTCCTCTAACATCGCCTAATTGCTTCACTCGTTGCTGCTTCCAGTGAGCTCACAGAAATTAGAACTTTGCGTGATCCAATCAGATTTCTCCAATGCTGTCTCCGGGTAAGAAAAATCTACTCTAAAGCCTCCAGATTTCACAGGGAATCACTCTTCTAATAGAACAAACGGGACGATTTGAGTCGACTGCCATATTCTTAAAACCAGTGGTTCTCAACTAGTCTGGCTTCGGGACCTACCAACCCCCCTTAATGACAAGCCGCGAACCAAATCGAGGAAAGATTTAATGAAAACATGGTTTATATTACAGGGCATTATCGCCACCTACTGTTAAGGACCGTGAAAAGACGGCACTCTGTTGCATAACCCCTTCAAAAAAAAGCACAGGATTATTTTTCTTAAAAATTTTTTTTTGCCCACACAAAGGTCCGCGACCCGCTGAAAATGGGTACCACTTTTGGGCCGCGGACCCACCAGTTGAGAATCACTGCTTTAACCCATCAGATATTTTATTTGTCACGTGAGCGTGTTGTTTGACACAGCTGGGAATTCTAGGTCACCTAGCTCTACGCCAGTATAACCTAGGAGGAATATGGTTCCCTCAGTATCCTCTGCTTCTGTCCTGCAGACATCTTCATCCTTAAAATGAATAGAACCTTCTTGTAGAAGCAGGACTGGGCGGACTAGTCTGTCAGCACTGGCGTCCATGTCAGTGGAAAAAAGATCTACTGGAGCCGAGAGGCAGCTGTGTCCTGTACGACCGTGTCACTGAGCTATTTTTAAAGAAAGAAAGGGGGAGGGGCTTGATCTTCAGATGATGAACAGCTTCGCTGAGTCTAATGGATTGGGATGGATCTTTAAATAGCTGTTGATTATTGCTGGCTTTAGATGGTTGCTGCTGCTGTGGATAGAATGAGGTCAAGATTCGGCGGTCTGGCGCTTCCAGTTTGCCTTTGGGCACCTATGTTTATGTCCAGCAGCTAAGCTGGAGTCTGCAGCGAAAAACACTTTTGAATCCTTGTTGTGCTGCTCACATTTGGTGATATTGTTGCTTTCTTGGTGGCGGTCTGAGTAAATGTGACTGGTTGCTGAGTGTATTATTTAGAAACAAGTTATTTGAGAGTTACGATTCAGCATCATGTCATTCTGTGTAATTAGTGCTACATCCTTGATGGGTTCCGTAGGAGTCTATGCAGTTAGTGCTTATCCCTCACAGGTGTTGAACCTGGTCTGGGCCACTTTACTCTACCAGATAAACGTTACCGTCTCTTTGAACATGGACTCGTTACGTAGTTTGACAAGAGCCAGTAGCTGTAGAGTCACGCTCGAGTCATTAGCTGTGGGAGTGGAGCTCTGAGGGATCAATGTGTCTCGCTCAGTCCCAACGTTGAATTCTACGTTTTTTTGCATGTCGTACCCAAAGATGAGCAGGTTCTTCTCAACCCGGAAGCACTCGGCTCGCAGGTATCGCCGGCTGCGTTCGCCCAGGCGGCGCGTCCGACACGGCCGCTCCTCGGAGTCGCTTTCCAGCTCTGAGAACTCCATCAGCTCGTCGTCCTCGAAGGAGTTGTAGTGGCGGGTCTGTTTCCTCACCCGCGGCGTGTCGATCACCAAGGACTCCTGCGTCAGAGAGAACCCGGTCAGGAGGGGAGAAACAGCGGTTCTTCATGGGGGAGGAGGGTCAGGGGAGCGAGGGGGGGGGGGGCTCAAAACATTCACGTCTTTCAATTCAACCGTTGAGGATGGGAGATCTGACTGGAACGAGGAACGACGACAGCAGGAGAGGAATCTCCAGTCATGAACAGACCATCAGGCTGAGGAAGAGGAGGACAGCGGTGTCTTCATCCTTTCCTCACCTTCATTCGTTCACCAACTCTTTTTGACTTTGGGAGAACAACCCGACCTTACCCATCCAACTCAGCTAACTTACTGATACCTTTACTACACCTCCAGTACATCCACTCCTCTAGAGCTACTCCAGTACTCCTCCTCCACTACACCTCCAGTACATCCACTCCTCTAGAGCTACTCCAGTATCCCTCCTCTAGAGCTACTCCAGTACTCCTCCATCAGTACACCTCCAGTACATCCACTCCTCTAGAGCTACTCCAGTACTCCTCCTTCACTACACCTCCAGTACATCCACTCCTCTAGAGCTACTCCAGTACTCCTCCTTCACTACACCTCCAGTAGCGCACCTCTAGTACTCCCCCTCAAGAACACCTGCATCGCTCCGCTACCAGAACTTCCCCGATACATCTCCTCCTCCAGAATTCTAGAACTCTTCTGCCTCAAGCGCACCTCCAGTACTCCCCCACAAGAACTACTCCAGTATTCCACCTTCAGAACACCTGTAGTACATCTCCTCCTCCAGAACGTCAGTACTCCTCCTCCAGCACAGTTCCACTAAACCTCTTCATCCCTCCGGATGACATCGTCTGCAGGATTCCAGCGGGTGGTGTAAACTACAGTCCTGCTGCTCCCTCAGACGTTCTGTAGAGTTTCTGTTCTTCATTGAGATCATTACTCCTCCCTCAAACTTTTCCTCTATCACATTTCCTTCATGACTCCGTTCCTCTCGCCTTTTTGGTCCATTTTCTTGGAAACAGCCATTTTTCTTCTTGTTCCTTCCTTCTTAATCATTTATGTATTCATCTCTTTATTTTATCTATATATCCTTTTTTTTTACCTTCTCAGATTTGGAGTCGATCTCCACGTCAGCAATCTTGGCCCATTTCTGCCAGAAGTTTGGGTCATCCAGGGAAATATCTGTCCTGTTTCCAGATGAGACGAAACTGGCCTGAGGAAGTAAGAAGAGAGTAAAAATAACAGCTTGACTCACTTAAAGCAGCCGTATCTTCATCCCACAGTCATCTTCTTCATCAGACCTTCTGAGTGTGCTCCTACAAACAGCCTCTGAGACAGTTTGGACAACGGGAGTCCAAACAATAGTATCAGCACAAATGAATGTGGTCAGCCCAACAGGAGGAGAACTCTCCTGCTGCAGACAGAAGGAGGAGAACTCTCCTGCTGCAGACAGAAGGAGGAGAACTCTTGTTGCAGAAAAGAGGAGATCTCATACAGCAGAAATGAGGGGAACTCCTGCAGCAGAAATGAGGAGCACTCTTGCAGACATGGGGGAGAGGTGGCAGGGCTCTCCCATGATGGATTTAGCGACAGGTGTTCTTCATCAGATTTTCGGCTAAAACATCCCAGGAACCAGAGCTCTAATGTCAAAGTCCCAGAGGCTCTGGTTAGGTGGTCTGTGAGGAGATGGGTGTGGCTTGATGAGGCCTGTGAGGAGTTGGGTGTGGCTTAATGAGGCCTGTGAGGAGATGGGTGTGGCTTAATGAGGCATGCGAGGAGATGGGTGTGGCTTGATGAGATCTGTGAGGAGGTGGGTGTGGCCTGATGAGGTCTGTGAGGAGATGGGTGTGACTTGATGAGGTCTGTGAGGAGATGGGTGTGACTTGATGTTTGATGACGGACATTCTTACCTTAGCAAACGTGGACCCTTTGCCTTCTGTCTGGATGGTGATGGTCTGAGTTCGTCTCTGGAGGATCTGATCGATGTCTTCCTCACAGAACTTGGAGCCCTCATCTTCTTCGTCCATCAGGGCCCCGTATGCCCCTTTTTTCAACAAGTCCTCCACTTCAAGCTTAGAAAGCTGCTGCACCTGACAAAACAAAGATGGCTGCAGTCACTCTCACTAAGACCAAATCACATCTCAGAAGATACAACATCAAGGAGGTGACCTCTCACCCCATTCAGGCTCCCTTTGCGGTTGATGTCCTGGAGGACGGCTTTGTCCAGTCCCAGCTTTAGACTGGCCTTGTCAAACATCTCCCTCTCGTAGGAGTTCCTGGTGATCAGCCTGTAGACTTTCACCGCTTTGCTCTGGCCGATCCTGTGGCAGCGTGCCTGGGCCTGGCGTGAAAGCGGGTCAAAAGGTGTATCAGTATCACAGATCAGGGTATCTAATAATGCATCACTACTGAGCTTCACAGCGGCAAGAGCTCAGTGTTCTAGCACATCGGAAAACAACACAAATGCTGTTATCATTCATCCACCCATCCATCTATTATTCATCCATCCACCCATCCATCTGTTGGCTGCCAAGCGTACAAGCCAAAGAAATATTTTTTTAATATGTCAAATATGACTTCATTAGAAAATAACCGTTGGCGTTTGGCCTCGGTGCTCATGTTTAATGTTTAACTAGCAAGCCGGTAAAATGGAGCGATATGCTAATCGGATGAGCTAAAACACGAGGAGAGTCAAGTCATAAGGACGAAGAGTTTTGAGGGCTTTTCCACCGTGAAGGAGAGGAGGATGAATTGTTTATGAAGGGACGATGATGGACAAAGTTCTTTATTTTGTTGGGATTGTTTTTAGAGGGTTACATATCGGTATCACGTCCGTGGCAGACACCAAGCAGGAGCTACAACCGCTCCTAACATCTCACAAGTAAACAAGAAAAACACAACGCTTGCAATTTATAACTCCAGCGAGGACAAAAAGAGCTCCAGCGGAACAACCCAGAAATCGTTCGGCACGGCAAACTTAATCGCACGCTTCAAATTTAATCAACTGAGGAAAATAGCAAGTTATAGTTAACGTTAGCCAAGCGGCTAAAGCTAGCGGGAACTCAGAGCCAGCAACGAGTCCTGATGACATTTAGAAGTTTTATTTTCACTTCTAAATGTCATACAGTTGGTTTAAGGAACTCACGGCGGGGAGGACAGATGGTACAATACTTTCAACAGGTCAGAATACATAAACAATGCCCACCCGATCCTTCAAAATAAGAGCACTTAAAATACATTACTCATTATGAATTTTTAACTTTAAAGAAAAATAATGGGTATCGGTGATCAACCAACGACATTGCAATGGGTGCATCTCTAATTATTTAGTTCTGTGGCGGATGGGTTGCACGGGCTGGACTTGGGACCATAATTTGTGGGTGAAGCCCCCAGTCCATATAAACTTGAATTTTGGGTCCTGACTAGTTTGGAGTTTATTCTGATGTTGAGCTTCGCCGCCGCCTGTGTTGTTATAGACCCCCTTTAAGAGAGTACTGACCCGAGACCCAGGAGCGTACAGAATGGGTTTATTACATAATTCGTTTGTGCTTTTCAATACAGACGCGTGAAAGAGAACGGGCTGAACTGAGTCTAACTATTTTGGCAAACCAACACGGTAAGCTCCGCAAAAAAATGGAAAGAAAAAGAAAAGCCTTTTAGTTGTGAAAACAACAAAATGATTGGCTAGGATGCGCCGCGTCGGTACCACAGATATTCTGCTTGGCGGTGGGTGGGTGCGGCTGTCGGGTTTTTGTTAGGGCTGCTGCGGCAGCGAGGAAGAAAGTGAAGTGTCCTCTGCTTGGCATCACTTTCTTTTAAGTGTTGGAAATAAATGACCAAAGATTGGCGCCTGCTCGCGCATAAATCTGTCGGCTCCAACTACCGGGCCGGGAAACATTTCTGGGAGAAACACCGCTGTGTGAAAAAACAGCGGCTCTGTTTGACGGTGGACATCCTGGGCTCCTCGGCAGGGCCGTGATTAGGGGCAGAGTGTGGATCTCATGCCCACCTGCAGGTCGTTCTGGGGGTTCCAGTCCGAGTCGAAGATGATGCAGGTGTCGGCAGCCGTCAGGTTGATGCCCAGCCCGCCAGCTCTGGTACACAGCAGGAAAACGAAACGATCCGAGTCCGGTTTGCAGAACCTGTCGATGGCCGCCTGACGCAGGTTCCCACGCACTCGCCCGTCGATGCGTTCGTACGTGTATCTGAGGAAACATGCAAGAAAGCATTAATGTCACAGTTCGTCTTCCCATCCCACTCCCATCTCCGGTCAGCATTTCTTGTCTCGCCAATTCTCCTTCCACTCTCCCATCCTCACCGCCGCTGAATTAAGTAGTCCTCCAGGATGTCCAGACAGCGCACCATCTGGGAGAAGACCAGAACTTTGTGCCCCCCAGCCAGCAGTTTGGGCAGCAGCTTGTCGATCAGCACCAGCTTTCCGGATGCCTGGATCATGGCCTGCAGCTGGAAATCCAGCGCATCCGGACTGTGGCTCTTCCTGAAGCTCTCCAGAATCTTCTCCTCGGCTCCTGGAAGAGCAGACAAGAACATGTAGGATCTACTTCCAGTCTTCAAAAACAGGTGTAGAGGGTTTAAGATTCAAAACAAACTATTTTCTCCAGAACTCTCAGGTGTCCATGGACAGATTAGACCTAAAATAATCATGTCCCCAAAAAGTAGGAGAAATTATGGAAAATGTTGTTTTAGCTCCACAATTCCAAATATGTGTCATGGATCATTTTCAAATTTTGTACCCACACGGACCTGAGTGCGAGGAAGAACTGGAGTGATTTTGGAATAGTTTGTTAAACTTTTCGGCCCATAATTTCTTATTCGTTGATCCGATTTAGTCCACTCGAATCGGAAACTTGTTTACATTGTGATTTACTCTCGTAGTTCATATTTTAATCACTAGGGGGAGTTTTCTTTCAGGTCATAACTCAAACAATGTTTCATGGATCATTTTCACATGTTATAGCTAAATAGACCTCAGTGGGAGGAAGAACTGGGTTGATTTTGGGAAAGGTCCCTTACATATTTCTGACACTAGGCGGAGCTTTACCTCCAAAAGTTTTCGGCTCCATAATTTCTCATTGGTCCAATAGTACATATTTTACTCACTACGTGGGGCTTTTGCACAAAAACACTGACATTCCGTCTTAACCATTGGTCCGATTCAGTAGAAAATTCTATGCGTATGATTTGATTCGAGGAGATCTGTCTCCTATATATTGTATTTCACTCTAATAGTTCATATTTCAGTTTCTGGTGGGAGCTTTTCTACAAAAAAACCCAACAGTTTTTCATTTTTCAGACTCAACTTCGAACTCCAATTAAGTCCAGATTTGTTGCGTGTGGATCGACTGGAGGAGAACTGTCTCGTATATATCTTATTTCATCTTTATAGTTCATATTTTAGGCACTAGGGGGGAGTGTTTTCACAAGAAACTACTGCGGACATAATCTGGGGGTTGGCTTGTACAACACAGCCACGATTCAGGACTTTTTCAGGGATATAATCGAGTAAAATCTAGTTTATTTTCAGTTTTCAACATTGTGCCGGCTACTGTGAATGAGTAATCGGTGATTAAACACAAAATACATCAAATATTTCTTTCCTCAGCCGATTCCTTTTTAGATAAATGGCTCTGACGTCGTTATATTACAGCAACAGCATGAAACCGAACGAACAGAAAATTTGCTTGGAAACTCTTTGATGACTAAACTGCGTCACATTTTATAGAAATACCACAAAGTTCATGTAATTGTACACAGTTTTAGCGGGATCGGACCGGGAGGACTCTTCATTTGGCACAGCTAGAAAGACCATGGACCCCAAAATCGGACAAAAATGGGATTTTGACCCCAGAGGGCTTCTGACTGCACAATACCACTTATGTCCACTAGGCGGAGATACATGCACCTTTAGCTGTCACATTAGTTTAGGGTTATGGTAAAATCTTGTTAAAGAGAATGAGACATCCGCCCCGGCGATGATCTCACTAACATGATGACCAGGATTATTTTCGTGCTGGTGGAGCTTAAAGGACCGTTTCCACACACAGAGGAGTTTGTAACCTGAAAACTAAAGACACACGAGGTTTTGCTCAAAAAGATGAGGGGAACTATGGACCAACTCAGTTCGACCAGAGTCAGTTAATCATCTGCGATCTGGACGGGTCCATTTGGGAAGATTTCTGTGATTGTGAGTCGGTTCTAGCGGCTTTGGTTCAAATGAAAGCGCCACCAGGTGGACAGCAGAGGCCACAGCAGGGCAATACCCAAAAAGGTTCTGGATCTGCAGGTGGTGACCACAGGCCTTTTCTCTCTCCTCATCCTCCCTCCCTGATTTTCTCTAGTTTTGCACTTGTCTCTACTGGTACCATGACGTGGTACCTGCAGCCCATTCCAGGTGGTCCAGCTCCTTCAGGATCAGGCTCTTGTGGGACCTGTGCGATGGGTCAAAGATGGTCTGGGGAGGCAGAACCTTGGATGGTCTCTCAGACCTCCAGGTGTTAGCCAACGGTTCCCTGACTGCTATTAGGTACCAGGATGAAATCCTCATACCCGCTGTCAGACCTTCTACTGGTCCAGTGGACACTGGGCTCCTCCTGGTCCAGGACAAGGCCCGGCCTCATGTGGTCAGAGTGTGTAGGCAGTTCCTGGATGATGAAGGTCTGTCTATATGTAAATACGTAAATAACGTGAAGGAGATATCTAAGATGAAGATATACCTTCACGTTACTGACTCATACACGCACTCGGACTACTCTCAAAGGATCCGGACCTGCCAAAGACCTCGGCGGATCAATGTGACCGGGCTTTGGATGCGGACTCTCACCGGTGATCAGGTAGGGGTGGTTGCAGCACTTGCGGAGCTCCATCATCGTGTTGATGAGGTTGGGCATGTTGTGCTGGTTCGCTCCTTTGGACAGGAAGGAGAAGTTCTTCTCCAGGATGGCCCGATAGTATTTCTTCTGCATGTTTGTCAGCTCCACCTGCAGGACCACCAGAACATTACAGCCAACAGTCTGGATTTCATCTGTGATCCCCGAGTGACCCATGACTTTGTGTCACCGGGAGAAACAGGCGGTGAGATGATGTCACACAAAAGCCTACCTCAATGATGGTCTCCTCTTTTGGCGCAAGGTTTTTTTCTACATCATCTTTCAGTCTCCTCAACATCATTGGTTTCAGGATGGCTTGAAGCTTCTTCACCTGCGGGAGGGAATGGGGAAGAGGAGAGTCTCCATTAATGTTCACGGAGGGGTGGAGGAACACCCGCGGCGTTAGAACCCTGCTTCCTCCGATGACAACAGGTGTCACACACCTGCTCGTCTGTTTTTAGGTCTCCAAACTCTTCCAGGAAGGTGCTCTCTGAGGGGAACTGAAGAGGCTCCAGGAAATTCAGCAGGCTGAACAACTCCTCCACAGAGTTCTGCAGGGGGGTTCCTGTCAGCAGAACCTTGTGTTCCTGTTTCAGAAAAAGGAAATATGATGTCAATATGAGCTTCACATCACTCCTACATACAGACTAACCAGGTCCATGACATTCAGATCACTCCTACACAGACTGACCAGGTTCATGAGCTTCACATCACTCCTACATACAGACTGACCAGGTTCATGAGCTTCACATCACTCCTACACAGACTGACCAGGTTCATGAGCATCACATCACTCCTACACAGACTGACCAGGTTCATGAGCTTCACATAACTCCTAAATACAGACTGACCAGGTTCATGAGCATCACATCACTCCTACACATACTGACCAGGTTCATGAGTTTCAGTCCCTCCAACAGTTTGCAGTTCCTGTTCTTCAGTCGGTGGGCTTCGTCGATGACCACACAGCGCCAGTGGAGCTTCTTGAGCTCTGGACAGTCAGCCATGATCATCTCAAATGTGGTGATCACCCCGTGAACCTTCAGCACGCCTGGGATGGTGTTTGCCTGCGGGCGGGAGAAGGGATGAGACAAGAACATCGAGGTGAGAGAGCAGGAGCTCAGAGATGAACCTCTTAGTAAAAGCAGGATGAATCTGCATCAGGAGGTTCCTGACCACCACATAGGTGAGGATAACATTCAGCTCTCACCACTGACCTCAGTATATGAGTGAGGATGAACCGGTCAGGGGGGAGACCTCTGACACACCTCAGTGTTATTTTAGAATTATCTCAAGTTTTACATTCATTCTAGATTTTTTAATCCTTAACAAACATGAAGTACCGGGGACCACACAGCTCATCTAGAAAATAAAACCAGGAGACCAGTAGGACTAGCTCTCTCTGTGGATGACGTCACACTCAACTGACGACTTCATGCTGAAAGGTTGCTGGGCAATTACATTATAACCACTGACAGGTGACTTCTGAGTGGCATCCGGTTACCATGGTTACCAGTCAGTGGGTGGGACATATTAGGCAACGGGGGTGAACATTTTGTTCTGAGGTTGATGTTGCCGTCACTTCCCACCATAGATCTATTTTCAGAACACCATCGGATGATACCAGAAGATAACACATCCCATACCTGCGGGTCTCTGTAGAACATCTCATACTGCTGGATCATCTGCCGGCTGATCTGCGAGCCGTGATACACGATGACGTTCATGTGCGTCCACGTGCGGAACTCCCTCTCCCAGTTGGTGATGGTGGACAGGGGGGCGATGATGAGGAAGGGGCCGCGGATCCCCATGCTGAACATCTCGAACAGGAAGGTGATGGACTGGATGGTCTTTCCCAGACCCATCTCGTCCGCCAGGATGCAGTTTTTCCTAAGATGAAAACAGGAGAGGAGAGGAAACGAGGGATGAGGCGCCATCATTCAGGAGGCAGGAAGTGAATCACAGGCAGAAAAAATAAACAGATTTTCTTTCAAGACCCTCCGGACCCTGGATCTGCTGTGGAGGGACCAGGTGGGCATTCGAGCCCAGCCGGCACAACTTCTCTGTCAGGTCCAGAGTGATGATGGTGCGAAGGTGTGGGGGAGGACGGCAGTGGTAGCGTCGTCTGTTAGGAGATCGATCAATCCCTAAACTTCAGGGGGTCTAGTGAGGGCGGGGGGGGCAGCATCTGCCAGCTGATGCCCACATCCTCTGACCACTCTGCCAGGATGTAGCCTGGTTCCGTTGCTTCCCGTGGGCTGAACCGGTGTCCGGTTTTCCCCACTTCTGCTGTGGTTTGACACAGGACCTGGTCTTTGGGTAGTTGGTCATGGCCTTGAGGCCTTGTCCAGGAAGGCGGCACCGCGTCCTCTGGACTTATGCAGGTTCTGCCAGTCGGACATCTTCACCCCGGCTGTCCTTAAGGCCACATGGTTGCCTGGTCTGAGGAGAGTTCTGTTGTTCGAAGCGGTGCGCCGACCTCTACAGTCCGCCACGTTATGTGCTCAGAGAGTCAGACCCTGATGGTGATGGAATATTCCTCCACATCAGCGGAGGACATGACACGAGCACAACAACAGTCCTGAGGAGAGGGACCGATCCTGACGGCCAGGCTTCCGTATCGGAATGTGTTTGCACAAATAAATATACACACAGACACACATTCATGTGCAAAAAATAAACACATAGTAACGTTCATGTGCACATATAAACTCATAGTAACACATTCATGTACAAAAACAAACACATAGTAACGGTCATGTGTACAAAAGGTTTACATCTGGTTCACTGAGCTGGAGCCTAAAGTGTCACATTCCAGACCCAGCTCACCATCGTGACTTTATGCAGTGACTTTGTACACAAACATAAATATAAATAATGATAAACAGGAAGTCGTTTCACCTGTTGTACCAGTTGAAGAGTAACCAGTTCATTCCCTCCAGCTGGTACTCTCTGAGCCCGTTCCCATCACGGTAATCTCTAGAGTGCTCCAACTTCTGCCATTTCTCTGGAGGAGGTCTCTCCTGCAAGGGGCAAATAACATTTACACATATTATCACGATTCACTATCATGGTGAGACATTATATCATTATTTGACAATTTGTTATTATGACGGTTTGTTATAAGTATCATGATCCATTATTATCATGATTCGTTATTATCACAAAATATTGTTATCAAAATATATTATCTTGATAAATTAGTTTCACAATTTATTATTATCGCGATATATTATTATCATGATATATTATTATCATGATATATAATTATCACAATATTATCGCAATATCAATCGTTATCATGGTATTTTCCCCATACAATATTATCATTATAATATATACTTTTAATAGTATTCGATATTATCACACTACTAAATCGCGATATGTTGTTATCATTAAACTTAACCATCATGCGATATTATCGCAGTATTTTTAAGTCATAATTTAATTTTACTGCAACTGTATGTAAAATTGTATCCCTATTTTCCAGCTACAAATGATTTCCCAAGTGGGAAAGAGTGGGAAGAAAAAAATCCTATGTAACTTCCTCAAACAGGATCGGTTAGATCTGGTGTGGATTGAGTTGGTCTTTCAATCTCACAGCATCCTGAGATTTAAGAGCAACAGAACTTAACCCATGTGTTCTTTCTTCCACCCGGGTCTGAGACAGAATTTAAAGGCATCAAACCACACTTTTCCCCCGGCGTGTTGGTCCTCACCATGTGTCTCAGGTCATTTGGAAGTTTCTGGATCTCCTCAAACTCTCGGATCTTCAAGGGGTCCAGGTCCTCCTGCAGCTCCCAGGTTGCCTCCTCGTATGAGAGGCTGCACCACTTGACCAGGTAATGGGTCACCTCCTAAGTGATGGACACACATGGTGTGAGTGAGAGAACACACACACACACACCATCAGGCATTACCGGCGTCACACTGAGTGGAACCGACCTCTCCCGTCTCCGTGTCTGTGGTTACAGCGACCTCCAGCACCCGGTCCGCCTCCACATAGTCGGGGTTGAATAAGTCCTCATCGGGCTACAAACAGGCAGATCAGAGGTCAACCATCATTTATTATTGGTGAGGTCATCAACCCTACCCATTTTGGTAAAACGCCTCATGTCAGACACTGATGATGTCACTGGTTATGTCACCTATTACCAGTTCCCACTGTGACTACAGCAGGATGTAAGATGTTTTTCACATTCTCAGATCGGATCGGGTTCTTCCAACCACCACTGACAACAGCCAATTCAACCCAATCAATGACGAGCAGTGTTGGCAGCAATGTGGATGAGTGCGTTTGTGAGGTCAAAGGTCACGATAACTGTTACCTCGGTGAAAATGTGTTTCATCTGTGCCTGTTTGGTCCTGAAGCGTTTGATCTTCTGGTGAATTCTGGGATCTTTCTCCAGCTCTTCCAGAGTGGCCCACTTACAGTGCATGTAAGAACTAAATATAGAGAGAAGAGAAGATTTGGGTCTGCATTAGGTTACTTCACAATCCTAGTTATATCTTTTCTCCTCCCTCCAGTCCTTCAAAGGCTCCGTGCTCCTTCTGGATCACAAAACGTGTGGCAGGGGAACGGGGCAAAAAAACAAAAGACCTTCAAAAACCCAAAAAAGGGTTTCTGAAGGACTGTTTGTGGATTTCAAAGGTCTGTTTAGGGGTTCTAAGGGTCTGTTTGTGGATCCTTAAGGTCGTGTTGTGGACTCTGAAGGTCGGTTTGTGGGTTCTGAAGGTCTGTTTTGAAGGTCTGTTTATGGGTTTTGAAGGTCTGTTTAGGGGTTCTGAAGGTCTGTTTTTGGATTCTGAAGGTCGGTTTGTGGATTCTGAAGGTCTGTTTGTGGATTCTGAAGGTCGGTTTGTGGATTGTGACGGTCGGTTCGAAGATTCTGAAGGTCTGTTTGTGGATTCTGAAGGTCGGTTTGTGGATTATGAAGGTTGGTTCGAAGATTCTGAAGGTCTGTTTGTGGATTCTGAAGGGCTGTTAAAGAAAGAAACTCACAAATTTCTGTATTTGACGTAAAACTCCTCTCTCTCCTCTGATTGGTTCTCTGATGGAGGAGTCTAGAGAGAGAAAGAGAGAGACTGATTAAGTGAGTGTGAAACAAATAAAACCACTGATCAATGATGTGACATCATGCAGAGCCGGATTCCGTTCCTGGTCCTTCTACACAGGGATCCACTGACAGCAGACTTTTACAGGCAGTGGTCATAATGAGAGGTGGTGTTGGGTGAGAAAGAAAACCGTCCATAGTGAACAGAAGAAAACCCAACAGTTCTCAGCATTTGTACTGTATGACGTGATTGACGTGTGTGTTCGAGCTCATGTGTTCTTTCACCTCCTTCTTCGCTGGTCTGACAGCAAGGATCTTCTCGATGATGTTTGCCTCATCTTCAGGTGGTTCCTGAGGGACACAAACAGAGGACATTGTTTCTCATCATGTGTGAACGCTCGTGTTGCTAAGCGCTCAGAATAGAGGATCTTTGATTCCGTCCATTTAGCTGGTATGATCTTCAGACCATTTGAGGTCCTGTGAAGAACATCCTCTGCTCAATCATGTCTTTGGCAGACAACAGACTCTACAGACCCTGAGTGAGATGATATAACACGCAGCAGGAAGAAGAATCCTGTTCAGACCTGGTCCTGTTATCTGACCAGGTGGTTCCGATCATAGGTGGGCAGCTGTGAGTGACCAGGAGTGATCGCTCTACGGTTCACGTACATTCATTTGGACATTAACTGTGAATCTGAGGACAGAATTTGGTCCCATGACCAATTCTGAATGTAGTGGGACTGATTGGACCTCAGATGTTGAAGAAGGTCTGACCCGGATCAGATGGCCTCCTTGCTTACCTCAGCTTGCCATGCCAGCGCGGTGGCGTTGAGCGCCGAGATACGACCGGCGCCAAGAACAGCGATAGTCTCTCCGTCGTCGTCAACCACCTTAAAGTCCAAATCCTCGTTGTATTTCCTCCTTTTGACCTGACGTCCAGAACGACGCTTCTAGACAGCAGGATGTGAGAAGGAAGGGGAAGGATGGAGAAAGGAGAGGAAGAGGAGCAGAGGACAGAGGAAGGATAACGATGGAGGAGAGATGGAGTTAGATGATCCACGAGTGTAGAGGTGGAGATAACACTCGCTGGACACTAAAGCCAAGATTGACCAAGATAAACCAAGAGATAAACTGAGATAAACTGAAAGTGGTAGAGACCAGAATCAGAATCAGAACGTCTCTTGGAAGGACATGCTTTATATCTCACACCCATAAGCCATAACAATATAACCGCCTGCCTAGTACAGCCCCCTGGACAGGTAGCTAGGGTAACCAGATAATCAGTATTATCAGTGGTTATAATGTTATGGCTGATTTGTGTACAGTCAGATTGAGGGAGGGATGACCAATGTCCAAACTAAACTTACTCAGACATCAGTCACCAGAACTATTTTCTGGTCTATAAACAAAAGATTTATATCTGTGTGTCGGTTCTGGTCTAAGATTTTTTGAGGTTTTGAGGAGAAATAATTTTTTGGCTGAAGGTTGATCTGGATCTGATCAGTCCATGGATCATGTGTTCCACTCACCGCAGAGTCCAGAGGGTCCTGGCTGTCGTCGCCCCCAATGATGCCCGACACTGAGGTGGTGTCATCACTCACGGCCCCCTCCTGGACAGCCAGCTCCTTGTTTCTCCTCTTCCCCTTCTTCTTCTTCTCCACGGGCGCCACGTCAGGATCTCTGAGGGAAGAACCTGTGATGAGCGTCTGGTGTCTGCAGGAACACTCACCCGTTTCTGACACGGCCAAAGAACATGAAGGGTCAGAGGGTTGCTGGTTTCAATCCCCCGACTGTTCTAGAAATCAGGAACAGACTGTGAAAGAAGTCTGTGTGTCTGTCTGTCTGTGTGTGTGTGTCAGTCTGAGTGTGTGTCTGTATGTGTGTGTGTGTGTGTGTATGTGTGTCTGTCTGTATGTGTGTTACTGTCTGTATTTGTGTGTCTGTCTGTCTGTGTGTGTGTCTGTGTCTCGGTCGGTGTTTCCGTCTGTGTCTCCGTCTGTGTGTCATTTTTGTCATTTAATAGTCCCTTCCGACCCTCAAAGGATGAAGGTGCTCGTCTTCCTACACTGACGTAGCCTCACGTCTGACTGTTTCACACAGGAAGTAAAGACACGACACCACCTGAAGGTCCGGCCCACTTTCAGAGGATCAGGAAGTACGTGAGTTCCTAAACAACAGAGTGTGTTGAGTATCATGTGACCGAAAGGTGTGACGGTCTCCTGAGAAAAGGAGGTTCTTCTACACCTGGACTCTGGAGACAAGTCTGGACTGAAGGACGGGTTCTGCTCCTGTATCGAGGAGCATCAGAAACCAATGAGATGTTTGCCTCTGGGATCAGATAATCGAGTCTCATCTTCTCAACGTGGTTCTGCTTTTTGCCGTCATGAGCGTAAAAACACACTGTGTGGTGTTCTTCTTCTTCTTCTTCTGTGGTGACATCAGGTCCATCAATCTCCAACCCGTCCATCAACATCAGGCAGATGTTTCATCTGTCCTGTAGCCCAGACCTGCTTCCTCCTCTCACTTCTTCTGCCCTCATCACACGTACATCTCTACAGTCAGAAGGTCTTACCTGGGTTTGCGACCCCTCTGCTTTGGCTTGGAGACGACGGGCGTCTTGCTGTTGGTGTGGCCATGGTTCTTACTGTGGACCTGACCAGGAAGGTGGAGGAGGCCTGGAGTAGAAGCAACTGCTGAGGAACAGAGGAGATCATGAGACGAAAACAGGAGTCAGGTTTGAGGAATCCTCATCTTACCATAATCCTCATACCTCCACCTTCTACCACACCATCACTTTGTACTTCCATCATCTCACACCTCCTTCATCTCCCACCCTCATCACCTAACACCTCCTTCATCTCCCACCCTCATCACCTAACACCTCCTTCATCTCACACCCTCGTCACCTCACACCTCCTTCATCTCACACCCTCATCACCTCATTCATCTCACACCCTCATCACCTCACACCTCCATCATCTCACACCCTCATCACCTCAAACCTCCTTCATCTCACACCCTCATCACCTCACACCTCCTTCATCTCACACCCTCATCACCTCAAACCTCCTTCATCTCACACCCTCATCACCTCACACCTCCATCATCTCACACCCTCATCACCTCAAACCTCTTTCATCTCACACCCTCATCACCTCACACCTCCATCATCTCACACCCTCATCACCTCAAACCTCCTTCATCTCACACCCTCATCACCTCACACCTCCATCATCTCACACCCTCATCACCTTCCACACCTTTATGTTACACCTCCCACTCAATCACCCCTCTCCTACAACTCCATCACATACCACACACACACACACAAATACAAACAAACACACAGACACACACAAGTCGTAGTACCTTCACTGGGGGGGAGGGGGGGAAGAATTTTGATCTTGGGCTTCCGTCCTCTTTTGCCAGGAACCTTGGCCGGCACGTTTGCTGGTCCCGGTGTCACAGCAGCGCGAGCTGCTTTCCCCCCTGCCGCATTCCTCAGCTCCGTCCTGCTCCCTTTCCTCCCCTCCTTCACCTTGGTCCTCTGCTCCTTGCGCTCCTTGCCTTTCCTTAGTGTATTCGCCGCTGCCGCCCTCTCCTCCTTTCGTTTCTTTGGTGTGCTGGTTTCCCTGTCCCCCGCCTCCCCGCCTCCCCTCTCCCATTCTCTCTTCTCTTTTTTCTTTCGTTTCTTCTTCACTCTGAGTCCTCCCCCTCCATCGTCCTCCTCACTGAGGGACGAAGGAGGCTGCTGGCCGCCTCCACAGTTCTTATTTACACGAGTTCCAGCTGCCGTGCAGTGATTGGACGTCGCCGTGCTGCCAATGGGGGTGAGGAGGCGGAGCTGGTCCTTGGGGCCAACGACCAGGTGTCCCCGTGGGATTGTGGGAAGTGTGGTTTTTGTGCTGCTGTTTTGGTCGGAGGCAAAGGAGGAGGCTCCTGCAGGAGGGGCCAGAGGTGGGGTGTGCTTCAGGAGACCAGCGAACATCTGCGAAGAAAAGTGGATTCTCTAAAAACTTCATGGTTTCATGGTTGATAGTTTTAGCACACACTTCCTGTATAAAAAGTGTCAAATTAAGAGCTCCCGGCACCTGTCCGTCACAAAAGGATAGTGGAGGAATGAATGCTGGTTCTGATGGTTCCACATCAAGGTGCCAACGGTTTCAGACCCTCTGCTTACAGATGTGTATTATGAGATCGGTTTGTTGAAGATCCATCCAATGATATCGATGGAAAGTCAAAACACCGATACATCTAGTATTTTTTAAGATACGCCTTCATTTTGGAATTACTACCGATGCACGCCTGCGTGTTTCCCATGAACAGGCTCCTCCCCTTTTGGCACACAGCCCTGCGGACCAATGGGAACACCCAGCGGCTGCAGTTTAATTGTGTCCTTTTATTCTGCCCTCCCTGAAGGTTAGCGTTCACTTTGACGGATGAACCCGTTCTTCAACTGAGCGATGAAGACTTCCAGGTTCAGTCTGAATGTTTACTGCCTCACAACAATGTGGGGAAATAATTAGCGCTCGGCCCGTTTGCTTAACGCAGAATTGCCATATTCATGCTAACTTAGATAGCAATGACGGCGCAAGCATAATCAAACACTAAACGAGTTTGTACAAATTAACTATTTTACAAAATAAATATTTGTCCAGTGTTTTGTTAATGAGACGCCGAGTTCTAAAAACACAGAAATTAGTCACTGAGAAAAAATATATTGTTCAGAAGACGTTAACTATGAGAGGTTGTTTACAGACAACCAGCTTTTGTTGTCATTATTTAAATTTAGTGTAAACGCGACTAACGGCGGACCCTTCGATCGGTCAAAACGCATCTGGATCCAGTCGATGGTCCGACTCTACCTGTACAAATCATTCACAGCTGTCAGCCATATCATTATAACCACAGACAACTGAAGCGAACAACATTCGGAAACCAGCGAAAGGATCAAAGGGCATCCGAAACCCATTAATGTGTTTGGGGCGATGAAGGCGAGCCTATGTTGTTGTTGTTGTTGAATGTATGAACAAGATACTGCAAGTGTTTGTTTCTTAATCAATCGCCACCTCACCCCCATGCCCTCTGTGCGCCAGTAGGGGTCACTGACAAGCCGAGGGGCTTTATCACCGCCTTGAACAATAAACCCGACTGCGAGCTGCTGTCTTCTTTTCTTTGTTGTTGTTGTTGTTGTTGGACTTCTGTCATGGTGTGCTTGTGTGTTTGATGCGTGATCTACCATGTACACTGCTGAGGAAAAGACTTTCCCCTCGGGGACAATAAAGTCTTGTCTGATGCCACAGCACAAACTACTGAACAGGTTCATGCTGGTTCTGACAGAAATGTGTCAGAACACACAGGGACATCACGGAACTGTCCGGGTCCCTTTGCGAAAACAATGCAGGTGGTTTTAATCTTATGGCAGATTGGTGTGGCTGTAATGTACACACAGTTGACATTATTACCACCGTCTCGGAGGAGCAGGAAGTGACATCATGCTTCGACTGGTGTGGTTCAGAGACCCGCACCAGAATCTATGAAGTACTGGTGCTGGGTTTTTGGTATCGCAAACCCTGAACAGGAACAGCAGTCACAGATTATGAGTGAGTGAATATATTACAATATTTTTTTGATTAACTCGTCAAAAAATAATAATAATGTTGATTTTTAGGCTTTGTTAAAAAAAAAAAAGAAATGTATAGTGAGTTTATCTTGGGTTTTTCTCTCCAGCGCATCCAGTCAGCGCCTCCGGGTTTAATCCTTCACGGGTTCCTCTGCTTTTAATCTCAGATGACGTCAACTGATAAGAAACTGAAAACTAATACTTTATTTACTTCTGAGGCTCACAGGAGTAATGGAGGCGTGGCTTCAGGGCCAAATCCAAAAGCTACCAAGTGTTAAACTGGTACCTTTCAGGAAACTCTGTTCGTTAAACATAGCAATAGGTTTTCACTGATAAGTCGTAGCCGTTAAAAACAGAGAAGAAAAACAATCTGAAAAACAATCAGACCAGGGCAGAATAACCTCGGGAGACACCGGTGAAGAGGAATACATAAATCCACTTTCTCCATATTCCACTTATGCTGTTTATGATCAATCACAGCGGTACAGCAAAGACAATAGTTAAACAAACAACTAAGAATTAATATGGTTAAAATTAGAGGAGGGTCAATCTATCGGCGGGCCGCCAGACGCAATGCTTTAGCTACCATGGCTACAAACATCTCGCAAGTAAAGCAGCAAAAAACAAAGCTTCCAATTCGTAACACCAGTAAGGACAAAATAAGCTGTGGAGGAACGACACAGTTTGTTATGCCAAATGCCAAAACATTTGGCATAACAAACTTAATCGGACATTTCAAAATTAATCTTCGCGAGGAACCAAGTTTCAAGAGGCTAACGCTGGCAGAGCGGCTAACGCTGGCAGAGCGGCTAACGCTAGCGACAGCACAGAGACAGTCATGAGACCCACGTACCCCGAACAAAGCCGATGTATAACACACAGTGTAATGAAGTGAACGAGGCTTCAAAGTTTTATTTCAACCTCGAAATGTCATACAATAGGTTTAATTGAACCGCCAGGAGGACGGAGCGTACATTCATTTCATCAGGTCAGAATACATACACAATGCCAAGCAGCCTTACTTCCAGTGTAATAACGCACACAGGTCCAGTATTCAACAACGTTCAAGACAAAATGTAATCCAATGACGCAACTCCAGAGGAAAAATGGAGAAAATTCGTCATTATTGGTCAGTAAACAGAGGACGTCACTCCCGAAGTCACACTGATCGGGAATAACTCGAGGTCCAAACAGGTGAGTGTTTAGTAATAAGATAAATGCTTAGAAGTTGCAGAGTTTGTTTGTACAAAACAAACACATGAACTGGGCTGAAATTGAAATATTCTCCTGCAACCGGTCTACCGGCTTAAACCCGCAACCCTACTTAGAACGCAGAAAACTATGTTCAGAAAAAACATGTGTGCAAGAAGTGTGTGCAAGCCTTGGTGATGGGGGCTGATGAGCATCCCATATGGAGGGGTGTGGCATCTGTGCGGCGTGATGCAGAGAGAGGGAACATGGCTGCCGTGGGTTTGAGGCCAAATGATATGTGGAAACTTTGAATCACACACGGCGAGCTGTACTGATTCTTTTTTTTTTTTTGCCAGATGGTTGGGGAGGTATCAGAGCTGTTACCATGGACACTGGCTTTTGGTGCCAAATCTACAGAGAAGCGGTCGTAAACATGCAATCGCCATGGTAACCTCTCGTGTTGACATATCCTCCTACCAGTGTCCGGATTGACTCTGTATCTGGTGTCAGTCTGTAAGTAGACCTGTTAGGAACATCAACATAGTTTGAAAAGTAGGGGTGGTGCACACCTCCAAATGCAGAACCGTCAGAGTGTTAGACAGGTCTCTTGGTCCACCTGATGCTGGAAACTGTCCCGTTTGGTACAACAGTCCTTTTCACTGCTACTTGTCTCCAATTGCATGGTGGTCCCAGAACAGTGGCCGGTCTTATCATGGTGCAAAGATGGTAGGAGGTGCAACATCTCGCCTGAAAGAGGGGCCTCTGGGCCACCTTCTGGAACCAGACGTAAGCATTTGATGATCACGATCGTTCTCCTGGAACAGGTTGTAAAAACCGTTAAGAGATTCCACCCTGTTGGGCCCGGCGTCTGAGAGGCGGTATTGGAGTCAAACACAAAAGAACAGGGGTGGCAGGTAAAACCTAGGGACGAAGAATGTCAGCGGCAGCCGGAGGTGATTTGGGTTGCTGTTTATTTTTAGAATTGGCCAGACTGTCGGCATTCGAGGGCTGTGGGGAGACTGCATCGGTCTTCTCAACTCACAGGTGGCCAACATGTGACCGTCTCTTAAAAGGAAAGTTCTGAATGCTGTGTGAGCTTCAGCACCACACATCCTAAAGTCCATAATCAGTCTGTCATCACACAGCAAACAAGCTTGATGAATAGGCTGCATATTACTTTCTCTACAAATCCTTTGGACAGCCAGTGCCTGAAGCTGAGTGATCGGACCGGAGCCCCTGCGTCAGAACCGTGTTGGAAATTCCTAAAGTAAAATCATCGTAGACAGCTAGTTGAATAAATTGTTGGAAAAGTAAGATATTTTCCACTAATCAATTACAGGAAGACGTCTAGACGCTGTTCACAGGTTCACAGTGAAATAGTCCACTTTCAGAGAGTGAGACGGTCCAGGTTCACACAGTGACACAGTCCAGTTGGTTTGCAAATGTATTAACAATAAAGAACGAAAATAAACACACGTACATAAGTATTCACAGCCTCCGCCATGACACCTAAAATTGAGCTCAGGTGTTTCCTGTTTCCACTGATCCTCCTTGAGATGTTTCTACAACTTGATTGGAGTCTATCTGTGGTGAATTCAGGTGATTGGACAGGATTTGGAAAGGCACACATCTGTCTATATAAGTTCCCACAGTTGACAGTACATGTCAGCACAAACCAAGCCAGGAAGTCCAAGGAATTATCTGCAGACCTCCGACACAGGATTGTATCGAGGCACAGATCTGGGGAAGGGTACAGAAACATTCCTGCAGCATTGAAGGTCCCAATGAGCATGGTGGCCTCCATCATCCGTACGTAGAAGAAGTTTGGAACCACAAGGACTCTTCTAGAGCTGGCCGCCTCGCCAAACTGAGCGATGGGGGGGAGGGGCCTACGTAAGGGAGGTGACCAAGAACCCGATGGTCACTCTGACAGAGCTCCAGTGTTTCTCAGTGGAGAGAGAAGAACCCTCCAGAAGAAGAACAACCATCTCTGCAGCACTCCAGCAATCAGACCTGTATGGTAGAGTGGCCAGACGGACGCCACTCCTCAGTAAAAGGAACATGACAGTTCACCTGGAGTTTGACGAAAGACACCTGAAGGACTCTCAGACCATGAGAAACAAAATTCTCTGGTCAGATGAAATGAAGATTGAACTCTTTGGCCAGAATGCCAACGTCACGTCTGGAGGAAACCAGGTACCCCTCATCACCTGACCAATACCATCCCTACGGTGAAGCAGGGTGGTGGCAGCATCGTGCTGGGGGGATGTTTTTCAACGGCAGGAACTGGGCGACTAGTCAGGATCGGAGAAAGATGAATGCAGCAATGTACATGGGTACAATGGGTCGAAGGTTCATATTCCAACAGGACGGTGACCCTAAGCACACAGCCAGGAAAACAAAGGAGTGTCTACGGGAAAACTCTGAGAAGGTCCTTGAGTGAACCAGCCAGAGCCCAGACTCGAACCCGCATGAACATCTCTTGTAGCATCATACCCACAAAGACTTGAGGCTGTGATTGGTGCGAAAAAGTTCTTCAAGAAAATATTGGGCAAAGGCTGTGAATACTTATGTACATGTTAGATTTCCGTTCTTTATTTTTAATACATTTGCAAAAATTTCAAACAAACTGTTTTTCACTTTTGTCATTATGGGGTATTGTACGTAGAATTTTGAGGAATAAAGGAATTTAATCCATTTTGCAATAAGGCTGTAAACATAACAAAATGTGTAAAAAGTGAAGCGCTGTGAATACTTTCTGGATGCCCTGTATATATTTTCCCGATTAATGATGGATTAGCCATCCCTTAGCCGTCAATAAGAAGAGACCAGGTTTTCTGATGGATGCATCATGTGACCTATGACTGCTGCTGTTTGTGCGAAAACGGAATGAATAATTTTTTTTTTTGCCCACACTGTTTTTCACGTTAGCCTCCAGTCCTGCCCGCTGTAGCGATGGAAGCAGCAACGCCGAGGAGACTGCAGTATTCATGGTCTGTATGCAACACACACTCCGTGTGTGTGTGTGTGTGTGTGTGTGTGTGTGTGACTCAGTGTTATTGATTCATAGGCAATGTGATTGCAGCATCTTCCCTCCACGTTGTCGGTTCGGCTGGACCGGGCTGATGGAGGCCGTCTTTCCACAGAACCACAGGTGCACCACAAAAAAACTCGGACCCCTCCTGGTTTCTTCCATCTTCTATCTCTAAGCGGCGTTGGATCATGAAACAGCCTGAGCAATGGTCACTTTATTTAACACCCAACTGAACGTAACAACTACACATTCCAGCGTCAGCCGCAACAACTCCGAGGAAAACACTTCCGATAACTGGAGACCAGTCTCTGACGTCGCTGTGTTGGAATGTTGGCCCACTCTTCTTTTTTCAGAACTGCTTTAATGCAGCCGCATTGGAGGGTTAAGAGCATGACCTGATGTTTTCAGGTCCTGCTGCAGCATCTCAATGGGGTTCTGGTCCCCCCCTAGAGGTTCACATCATGTTAAGAGCATGACGGTATTAGGAATCACGGGGGCCTATCAGAGGAACACCATCTGGACCATGTGGCTCTAATCCTGGGCATTTGTGCCTTACATGCTTTAGAACCCGCCCCGTCTCCGACACGCCTCATCAACCAACAGCTGAATCAGTTTTTGATGCGGTGGATTAAGTGTTGTGTGCTCCTCGAACGCTCCTTATACTGGAGTCCTTCACTTCTCAGCACCTCGGAGTCAGACCTCTATTACTAAACACAACAACAACACCAATCGGACCGGCAACATCCTCAAAGAGGTTATCTGGGGTCCTGTCACCATGGCAACCACCAAGTACCAAGTTTATCAACGGCATGTCAAATATATATATATATGTAAGAGAGAGAGAGGAGAGAAGAAGTTTGGTCATGTAGTTTGGCGTTTGGGTCACACAGCTGACTCTGATTCTGTACATTGTTGTGGGTCCGGACTAAACCACAGTACGGACTCTTCCATCACGAGAAGAATGCGTCTCCAGTGACGGTGCAGCCAGTCCAAGTGTTTAAACACTGCCTCTAGGGCGTGGATGAAGAGGTTTGTTCTGCAGTATGGAGGCCTCAGATACCGCTGAGTCACATTCTCCTACAAACCCTGACTCATCACTCCGCTCAGCCCGGCTCATGACTATTGATGACTATTAAACAGGATGTCATCATCCAAACCCTGAATCTCAACCCCAACAGAGGACCGGGCTACGGCCGAGAAAGAAGGTCTGGGGCAGAAAAGAATGATGTCGTGTATAGTGAGACTCTGAATACTGGGAGGAGGGATCTATCAAGTTTATAGCAAACCTGGTTATCACATAAAACCTAACCAAAACCTAAGACCAGCCTTTTTGTTGCAGCAGGGTAACCGCATTTTACGACCGCCATGAATGCAACTAAGACCTCCTCCGCGTCGAACAGTTCTACGAATAAAAAGGAAAATCAGAAACCAGGAATTACCTGCAAGGTCAATTCATTTATCCAGTGAAACATTCTTTCCAGCAGCTTTTCTAGTATTTGTCCCAGGTTTTCACAGCTTTCCTGTACCAAAAACCAGAAGTAATTTTACTAGAATTTATCAATGTATTTGATAAGGTTCTCCACTGGCACCGATCGGGAGGTCAAGATTTAGGACTTTGAAGTCACGATTACTGTCAGAGAAATAATCACGGTTTCACGATTACGGACACTTTGGTAGGCAGCACTGAGCAAAGGGTTCACACAACTGTGTCTGCTACCAAAACAGTTCTGTGAAGTCACCATGTGTTTGGACACGTTTAAACAACAAATTCCTCTGCGAGCGAACACTTGATGACAGCGGCGAGAAAAAAACTGTCTTTTAACGGGCAGAAACCTCGAGCAGATCCATGAATAAGGGTGGACGGACTTCTGCCATGACCGGCTGGGTTTGAAAAGAGAAAGAGAGAACCACTTACGGTGGTCATAATGATATGGCTGGTAGGTGTTTGTCCTGTCCTTGTATTACCCGGTTTAGTCCTGGTGTTAAAATGCGTTTTGGGCGATCAGTTCTCCAGAGGACAGCGAGACACGTCCCGAAATACAAGTGTTAACGAGGACAGAGACGTATTCACTCAAACCTTTGGGATAGTCCGTAAATTTATGCCAGCGCCTGAAACATCTTAAAGTTGTTGGCTAGTCAGTGCTAGCTAAACAAATCTGGCGCTTTACCGACGTGACTGATACTTAAAGGCGACGCCCTCTGACCATTCAGCAGGAGTGACGCAGGCACCTGGAAAACCTGAACCCAAGTGGACAGCGGGACACGTTTGACAGACACAGGTGAAAAACACCGACGCGTCTCGCTGCCCACTTTTCATCTGATCGCCCAAAACGCATTTGAAAACCAGGTCTAAACAGGGATTAAGTGTGTCGGCGATTCTGGCATGAGAATTTGAGACTTTGGAAGGCCTTAAGGTCAAAGTTATTAGACTTCAGACCCTTCTTGAACCCTGTGCAGATTGGACCTGTTCCACCCGGTACAGGACTAGATGGCTGTAGGGACAGGTGGTTCTGTGTGAAGTGGTTCTGTGCGAAGACGAGCGATTGTCGTCATGTTTGTGGTTGAATGGAGGTCGATGCTCACGGTAAAGAACAGCAGATCTGATGGAGTCCAGAGTGTGTGATCAGAGCCAGAATCAGGATCCATGTAGAACATATCAGCGGATCCAACAGTGAAGCTGCTGTTGGTTTATGCATGAACATTCTTCTGTGTGTGTGTGTGTGTGTGTGTGTGTTGGCGCTACTAACCTGCTGCTTGTTCTTCTTGTGTATTTTCATCTTCTATCCCTTCACTGCATCTGTGGACAGAGAAACACAGGATTCATGTCAGTTCAACAAACAGTCACTAAACCCACCACCAACAACATTAATGTTTTTTTTATTTTATTTTTTTAAACTTCTGTTGAGTTGGATCCTTTCGTTTTCACCACCATGGCGTTTTTTTGGGCCTTGAGAACACATTCTTTGCTGCCGCCACTTTATTCAGTGTACACTGTCCAAAAGGAGCTTTTGTTAAATTGATGACATCACAGCCTCACTTTGCTCATGGCAGTTACAAAACAAGCACCGAAATAACGTCGGCCCGTCCGGTTCAGTTTGTGCTGGAGAGTCGGAGTTTGTCAACGCTCCTCAAAGGCGCCGTCACTGAGGTCAGAGGAGATCCGCTAGACTTCCTGGTTGGTCGTCTTCTGTGGTGGAAAGCCGGGCGTACACTGTACAATTTGAGCCCGTGTTTTTGGCCAGATGTCGTGACGCACGACTGTGCGGCCCGACTGTAGGAGTTTGTCGGGCGTTGCTTGTGGTGCAGGGTATGGGGGGACGCGAGGACCGATCAGTGGCTTATGGACGAATGATTTTCTGGCCAACTCAGGTTTTCACAGAGTCCAAGCATAGCCACGACCCCATCGGCTGACCTCAGCACATTTTTCCCCCACTTTGCATGTGTGCAGTGGCTACAGAGCGTCTGAGTCAGAGGCTCGAGGCCCGCGGGCCACATCGGACAATATCTAATTTCTATAATAATAACTGGCCAGCTGGAAACCACACAAACAGCATAGACACTACAAGTCCCAGAATGCACTGCCATTGCCATTGCTTCATTTAAGGGCGACAGAGTTAGAACAGTGATTTCACGAGCTCTTGTCGGATTTCAGCGAATATCCAGTCCCTCTCAACAACTTTAGGTTAGAGAGAAAATAAATTTAAACGCTAAATAATTTTCACTTAGAAAACGCACAAGTTTGATTAACTGGCGAGTGCGTTCACGCGTTCTACACATTCAGTGTGTTCCAGTGCTCAAGTTTACACTTGATACAGTCAAACATGGCTAGCTTACCCATAATTCTCTCTGCTAAATAGAACAGCCAGACGGTCCAGGTCGCCCAAGCCACCTAGGGGTCCAGTTCTGCCGGCGCCTTTTTTTTATTTTTTGAGATTTTTAGCACACTGGATGGCAAAAATAATCAAGACAGCTTATTCCTGTCTTGTTAGCATGTTGCTAGCAAACAAACTACTTCCTGCCTCCGAGCTTTTTTAAATAAATCTTTATTGAGACGCGATTTTGAAACCATTTTGCTAAAATGGTTTCACGGAATGGGTCGATGAAGTCGATCCAACTGGACCTTCCTCGTGTCCCTCTGAGAGTCGTCACACGCGAGGCGTCATGTTTGTCGGGCCTCCTAACATTCTATTTATTCTTCTAGAAGAATCCACCAACCGTTACAGGGTTCAAGGGATGTCGGTGGTTTGGACCTGAAACGTCAAGAGTCCAAATGGTGCCGGCATTTCCTTCCCAGCTGAAATCTGAAGAGTGATGTCAACATTTGACCCCCTACCCAGGTTAATATTCAAGTTCAGGCAAACTCTTTCCTCTGATTGTCACCTAGAGACCAGAGACTAGACACCAGAGACCAGAGACTAGACAATGGAGACGAAAGACTTGACACCAGAGACTAGACACCGGAGACTAGACACCGGAGACCAAAGACTAGACACCAAAGACTAGACACCAGAGACCAGAGACTAGACAATGGAGACCAAAGACCAGAGACTAGACAATGGAGACCAAAGACCAGAGACTTGACACCAGAGACTAAACACCAGAGACCAGACACCAGAGACTAAACACCAGAGACTAGACACCAGAGACTAAACACCAGAGACCAGAGACTAGACACCAGAGACTAGACACCAGAGACTAGACACCAGAGACCAGAGACTAGACAATGGAGACCAAAGACCAGAGACTTGACACCAGAGACTAAACACCAGAGACCAGAGACTAGACACCAGAGACTAAACACCAGAGACCAGAGACTAGACACCAGAGACTAGACACCGGAGACTAGACACCGGAGACCAAAGACCAGAGACTAGACACAGGACACTAGACACCGGAGACTAGACACCGGAGACCAAAGACTAGACACCAAAGACCAGAGACTAGACACTAGACACCAGAGACTAGACACCAGAGACCATGGAGAGGTTTTTATCTCATGGAGTCCCGAGCAGAGAGAATATTTCTCTGTGATTATCAGAACAATATGGTGCCAACCGGTTCCATTCATCATCCATACACTTTATGTAAGGTTCAGACACGCTGCCATCCTCAATACGGTCAATTAGGACTGGGCCATTAATAGTAGTAAGTCAGTAGTAAGGCGGTGGATTTAGAAAATAAAGCGCTGGTTCTCTGCTAGAGAGTTGGTCCGAATTGTTCTGTTACCAACCAGGAGCCAGAGGTAGTGAGCTAGGGTAACAAACCGGTGGTCCCCTCGCTACAGTTGGGGGGCTGAGAGGCCGGGGAGCTCACATAGCATAGCAGAGTTAAGTGCAACGAAATTAAAAAATATATATCCTGTGGAAAAATGGGATTCCAGTTCCAAGCATAGAATAAAAAAAGTGATTCTCGTTTTAGCCAGAATCGCCCAACCCCCACAGAGAATGCTGTGAGGATGTGTGCCATCATCAACAGTGACAACAATAATAAGCTCGTCATACAGCGCCTTAACACCAACACATTCCTTTTGCTTAAGCTATACAGTTTTTAAAATCTTCAGGTACAAGTGAGACCCTCCATGATGTAATTAGTGTTTTTAATTTGAGCGTTTATTTCAGAAAATGCAATGAAAGATCAACGAGCGCAGCAGGAAGTCAGGGTTCGCAAAAGGATTGTTTGCATTAGTGGAGGCGCAACAAGAGCTGGACCTTCAACAACACAAGCTGAGACCAGCAGGAGCCACCAGCTGAGGATCGACGCAAACGATGACTGCAGGGATACTTGAGCAAAAGAAAAATGCCGTGTCGGTCATTTTAGGGAACTTGATTTTATTATTTTTCTTTCTACTTTTAAAATAACTGATTTTAAAAGTTATTTTGTACTTTTTTCAAGAACCAGCTTTTTACCTTCAAACTGAAATGTGACCTTTACACAAAAAAAAAAGACGTTTTCATTTTAGTGACCTGTGCTTTTATTTCAATTCAAACTATTCAATAAATAAACAAATAGTTATTTTAAATTATATTAATTATTTTAAAATCACAAAAATATCAAGCCTTTCATTCGAAAAAAAATTATTCTGCTTCAACAGTCGAGCTTATTTTTGGTACAAACTTTGTGAGGGGGCGGCAAAAAAAAACATAAAATAATCTTAATCGAGGTAAAAGTTTCAATTGATCGTGATATTTATTTCAAGCCACATCGCCCAGTACGCCCAGTACACAGTACTCTTCTTGAACCAGCATCCACAGAGAAGAACTGGTCAGTCTGAGGTTGGTACTGGACATGCTGTCTGACGTCACATGATGGAGCACAGCTACTGTGCTGGACACGCCCCCTTTTTTCTGTTAACGTTACAGCATTTCTACAAGTGTCATGTTCAAACTGCTGCAACGCTTCAGTTCAAGGGTATCAATGGAGGTGCAACAATTTATCGGTGCCAGGAGGTTCTTTTTCAGTACTGGGGCAGCAGCATCACAAAACATACACACAAAAAGCTAGAGCTAAAATGGCTACAAGCATATCATAATCACGGAGGAAATGATTCTCTGTGAATGACGTAAAGACAAAAACGCGCCGTCTCCAACTACGCCCTTCAGGAAAAAAATCCCGAAAACATTCGAGACAACTAACTTAATCAAACACATGCAAAAAACATTCACCCCAAGGAGCACACCACGTTTCAAGAAGCTAACGTTAGCATCATGGCTAAATCTAGCGCGAGTGCAGAGGCAGCCCACCAAGCAAAGAAAATGCAAAGCAACAACGAGAATAACCTTCAGTTCATGGACTTTGACAACTGTTTTTGATAGTCAGGGATACAGTTTATTGAAACCCGAGCTCGAGCTACAGGCTACTTGATGGATGACTCATCACCAGAACAGAACGAGTCACACCCACAGACTGGGACCAGCTGATTCCACAGCAGCAAAAACCTAAAGGCCTTCATCATATTTCTGGTACCTGATGGATTCTCTTAGGTACCATCTCTCTCTTTATTTTGGTGAGGGGTTGAAGGTCAAACCTAAGGTTTGTTAAAAAGAACGACGTCAGGGACGACCCCTGCCTTTTTTCTCTTTCCTGGTAACCTGGTTTTTGTTCCATAGATCGGTTCAACCTATAAAACATGATAGGTTCCGTGAGATATTAAAAATATAGACTCTGGTCTGCATTTCCTGTGTCGCTCATCACTCTGTTATTTAGTTCTAAAAAAGGACTCAGATCAAGAGTTAATCCAGGAAACTGCTGCCGGCTCCACATTCTGTCTTAGAACAGTGGTAGATGTGTTCTTTCACGCTCCAAGGCAGTTCCGTCCATTGAGACCAGAGAGAGATGTTCCGATCTCTCTCTGGTCTCAATATCAATATTTCTCTGAGAACAGAGAGATATGGACCATCCACGAAGTATACTGAAAAACGGACAGTCCACTGACACTAGAGAGAAAGAAGGCTGGGCACTGAGACGGCAGAGAGATGTACTGTCCTCTGAGACGACAGAGAGAAGGAACTTGCAATGAGACGACAGAAATGGACCTTCATCTCAACTGGAATGAAATTTCCATCAACCTAGACTAGGGGAATGATGTTCAGTCCACTGACACTAGACAGAAATGGTCCATCCACCGAGACCACAGAGAGATGGTCCATCCACCGAGAACACAGAGAGATGGTCCATCCACCGAGAACACAGAGAGATGGTCCATCCACCGAGAACACAGAGATATGGTCCATCCACCGAGACCACAGAGATATGGTCCATCCACCGAGAACACAGAGATATGGTCCATCCACCGAGAACACAGAGATATGGTCCATCCACCGAGAACACAGAGATATGGTCCATCCACCGAGACGACAGAGAGATGGTCCATCCACCTAGACCACAGAGAGATGGTCCATCCACCTAGACCACAGAGAGATGGTCCATCCACCTAGACCACAGAGAGATGGTCCATCCACCGAGAACACAGAGAGATGGTCCATCCACCGAGAACACAGAGAGATGGTCCATCCACCTAGACCACAGAGAGATGGTCCATCCACCGAGAACACAGAGAGATGGTCCATCCACCTAGACCAGAGAGATGGTCCATCCACCTAGACCAGAGAGATGGTCCATCCACCTAGACCACAGAGAGGTGGTCCATCCACCACAGAGAGATGGTCCATCCACCACAGAGAGATGGTCCATCCACCTAGACCACAGAGAGGTGGTCCATCCACCTAGACCACAGAGAGGTGGTCCATCCACCAAGACCACAGAGAGATGTTCCATCCACCGAGAGAAAGAGAGATGCGACTCTCAGAAAGAGCCTGAGACTGAGACTGAAGCATGGTCAGTCCACCGAGACGGCAGTGAGATGGACTTAATACTACTAATAATAATAATACATGTAATTTATAATGTACTTTACATTTAAATCAAATCTCAAAGTGCTACAAGTAAAAGCAGATAAAAGCATCAATAAAAAATAAACTAATAACTATATAAAAGCCTGACCAAAAAGCAGCAATGTTAATTAAAGTTATAGGTTCTGCAAAAAAGGAAAGTTTTAAGTCCTTTTTTAAATGTGTCAGTCGTCTGTGGAGCCCTCAGATGGTCAGGGAGGGCCTTCCACAGACGAGGGGCAGCAGAACAGAAGGCCCGATCACCCGTGGTGCTGAGCTTAGTCCGGGGAAGGAGGAGGCGGTATGAGTGGGAAGAACGAACTTGCCCTGAGACTAGAGAGAGATGGACCTTCTCCAAATACTACGGATGTTAGTACAGGCAATACTACAGAGGATACAATGTAAAATACTAAGGAGGACCCTACAGAGGATACTACGAAAGATAACAGAATACCACAGAGAATACTACAGAGAACACAAGACAGAGTACTACAGACAATACTTAAGAGGATACCACAGAGGGTACTTGGGAGCATACTATTTAGAATACTAGAGAGGATACTACAAAGGATACTCCAGATAACACCAGGGAGGATTCCACAGAGGATACTATCTAGAATACTGCAGAGGATACCACAGAGAATACTATCTAGAAAACTAAGAATACTGCAGAGGATACCACAGAGAATACTAGGTAGAATACTACGGAGAATACTTGAGAGGATAAAACAGAATACTACAGTGGACACTATAGAGAATACTACGGAGAATAGGATGAAGAATACTACATAGGATATTACTACAGATTATACTACAGTGGATACTGCGGAGGATACAACCTAGGATACTTAAAGGCTACTATATAGAATATTACAGAAGATACAAATAAATGATTTTATAACAATACTTTTTATCTGGGGAGATGGAACATCAAACTTGAAGTGGTTTTATGTTGAGTATTCTATGATTTAGAAGTATACCTTATCCAAGGACTGAGGTACTTTAGAGTATTATGACAAGTAGATGAGATTTGTTTATATGAGATACTCCAAAACGTTGAATAAAAGTAACTTTACAGTAAGAATCTGTCCGGGTGTAAACCTGGAAAGCAGAGATTAGAGTCGATAGATATCCGTGTCAACAGGCAGCGGCGATTCAGACGGAAGTTAAACGCCTCTGATTGACAGATAAATATTGATTGTCATTCCTCAGTAATCCTTAACCAAATGTTAGGAGCCGAGGAAAGAGGTAGGGCACTACGATCACTACGAGATGTGTTCCAAGGAAACACACAGGGGTCGCGTTGTTGGGGGTCTCTTACTGCCGGGGGGGCTGATAAACAACTCGTCAAGCTTCAGACGGGGGCCTTCAACCACCAAACGCTCTAGTACTAGAATGTAACCAGCGATCCGGTCAGGTGTCCCCGGACCACAGAAGACCACAAGGAGACACATGGATAAACCCGTCCACACGAGGACTGATGGCGTTGAACCTGAAGGCATCACACTCTGTGGGGCTAGACATGGGGGGGGGGGGAGTTTTTGGTGGAAACTCTTGAGATAGTTAAGCCTGAGATTAGGGGGGAAACTCTGAGTTTTCAGTTTCCAGAAAGCGGGATAAGTTAAGTACAGAGTCAGTCACCATGGTGACCTAACCTGTTTACTGTAACAAAGCCTGACATTGTTCCTGGCTCCTCCTCCTTCTGAGCCCGAAGCAGAGCCGTCAATCATTTGTCACGTTAATATATTGACTCCAGGAGAGGACAGAGAACCCAGATTGTCTGTGCTTTTATTCCATGATTTACCTGAATGACTTTCTCCAACCGGACTTCTCAAACATCTCGCGCCCCTGGACCTCTCTCCTTAAAACGGAGGGGATCCCTAAGCGTGACCCGGGATTAACTCTGTATTTGTATTTCATTTCCAGCAGCTTACGCTTTTGCACTTAGTGCCCAGAAAATGAAAATCAAAGTTTGAGAAATAATCAGTTTGTTCACCTTTTCACAGGGATTTTCGGAGAAAACTCGTTTTCTCCCACGCCAGTTTCCTCTCCTTCTCTCGTGAGGCGTCTCTCTCTCTCTCTTTTCTAAAATAATAGATAGAACTCTCGGGAGCGCATTGAAACTAACTGCTGTAACGGCCGAGAGCACGGCGATCACATCGTGTCACTGGATGCTACGGCGAATCACGGAATCTGAGCTCCATTGATGAAGTCTTGATTTTCCTGACACGCAGGTTCATCTCAAAAGTTATCTCACTCAGAGAGTCAGAGTTCAGGGATAAACTCAAGTTTGTTAAACCTGCTTCTTGAAATACACCCCCCCCTCAGGTCAAGTGAGACACATTAGATTCACTCACACACGCGCACACACAGATCAGTGACACCCGCACCATCAGTGACAAACAAACACAATAAGAAACACACACAAACTCAGTGACACACACACACAACTACCATCAGTACACACACAGCATCAGTGACACGCATCCACCTGGTCAGGTACAGAGTGTACACACACACAATCTATGACATGCACAAAATCAATAACATGTACACACCTGGTAAGGTACAGGAGTGTATACATACACACGCATGACACACTCAATCAATGACACACACACACACAATCAATGACACACACACACCACGAGTGACGCACACACACGCCATCATTGACAGACACACGCACTCCATAATTTACACACACCCCCCCACATGGTCAGGTACAGTGTGTACACACACGCGCGCACCCACACGCGCGCACCCACACACACCTGGCTGCAGGGGATGCTAATGGGGCTAACATGCTGGCTAACACCTCTGTGCTTGTAGCCTAGCAGCTAGCAGGAGGCTTATGTTAGCTCACGTTAGCTCCATGAGGGACCCTCAAGTCCGAGGAGGGGGAGCCCCAGGGAGACCAGCGGCTGTCCGGCAGGAGACCACCCACACACACAGACGCAGACACGGAACCGGACCGTGTCCCGGTTCCCGTTAGCCCCCGCTGCTAGGAGCTAGCTCGGTGTTAGCCCGTCACGTCTCCTCGGTGTAAACAGATTTAAGACCCCCTGTCTGCAGACACGTGAGGGGGACAGCCCTCCCACTGGTCTACTGCTCACCTGCTGCGGACACCGACACGGACATCCTCCGGTAGAGCTCCGAAACCCGGTTTATCTCCAAGGACACCAGAACGCCATGACAGTCAGAAGAATGCATAAAAAAACAGCAGGGGGAGGAGGGGTGAGGGGAGGACAGGAGGAGGAGGGATGAAGAGGAGGAGGAGGAGGAGGAGGAAGAACTCTGCGATCTAATCCATAAACCGAGCACAGTCCTCGGTCCGGACCCGGTCTTGAGAGGGCCCCTCTCCTAAAATGGCCTCTGCTGCAGACCCGATCCAGCGGCTCGTGTCCGGGGGGGTCGGTATGCCTCCACCCTAACCCTCACCTTCCAGCAGGACCAGGTCCATTGGCTGCAGCTGGACCCACGCGCGTTCCCGGACTGGAGCGGACAGACCAGGTCCGGGATTGTCAGAGAGCTACTGGAGTGACCAGTCCGGGTTTGTCTGAGAGCAACCGGAGAGACCGGCACCTTTGTGTGTTTTTACCTCCCGGTGATGTGAGCCTTGCGCCTGCCGTTGTCTACTGGTCCGTCTGTCAGTCCTGAACCGGGAAGCCTCCCGCCGCACAGCCCGGTCCTCCTGCCGTCACCGAGGGGGGGTTCAGCTTTCAGTCCCGATGCAACAAAACCAGGAGGTTCACATTTCTGCTTCTAGCTTGATCCACCAATCACGGAGCCCCGCTCCTCCGTTACAACCGGTCTGCAGGGCGGAAGGAAGCAGAAGACATTCCAGTCCCTCTCAGACCGCCGGGTACCCGGATGTTAGGTCTGCTGAACTCCAGGAGTCCTCTGGTCTTCATGGATTGTGAACAGGTCCAAAACACATTGAGTCTGACCCACTTTCAGCCGTGGTACTGGACCAAATCTGATCCCTGCTGATGTCAGGTCTGGTTCTGATCAGGATTCATGTTATATTAGCTGGATAGTGATGGTGGACAAAGCTAACATGGAGGATGTGTCAGATAGCCGAGAGACATTCAGTCTTACCTGACAGACCATAAACACTCTGTTACCGTAGCAACACGCGGGAACTCCGCCATCACTGCTGACACTGAACCGCTGGTGTCGTCACAGGTTCATCGGCTGGATGGGTGCACAGAAGGGGTCAAGGGTGAAGGATCCAAGTTCAAATCCAGATGGGACTGAACCCAACGAAACCATGAAGTGGATGAAATATAGAGCAAAGAAGAAATCCTGAAAGTGACTGTCTGTGAATATAAACTCAGTCTGACCCCCCTTACTCATAATGTAACTGGTAAGAGGTGACGGGGTCGTGACCCCCAGAAGGTCACACTCAAAAAACTGACTGTCAAAGTCAAACTAGTCTTTATTTAGTTTGACCAGGAACAACAAAAACGTGTCTGAAGACAGGTTTGTAAACAAACAGACTGGTTAAGATGAAGTGGTGAATTATAAATAGACTATAAAATATTCAAATGAATGGTCCGTGTCTGACAGGAGTCATTAACAGCAGGGATCAATGAAAAAAGATTTTTAATCTCAATGAGGTTTTCCTGGTTAAATGTTTTAAAAATGGGAGTTGAAATAAAAATCTTTAGTTAATCCAACATGACCCAAGTAAGAAAAAGTTTTTGAAAGACACAGTATAAATATTTGAATATTCTAAGGATATATACCAGAGGAGTAGGAGCTGTCATTGAAAATGTTTGGAATAAAATCTTAGATTGTTCATACATTTTGGATGTGAGAGGACATTCCTACACTGGACGGTTGGACCAACAATGAAGTGAAGAGGATGCTCCCCCTGGAAAAGATGACCTTTAACCTTCAGGACAATGTCTGTGGATTCATGAATGTATGGCTGTCAGTCCTGGACATAGTGGACCGTCTGGACTGAACTCCACTATGTCTTATCAACAATACGGGAACTAGATGTATCATTCTGGACAATCTGAATGCAACCAAGGTGTGTGTGTGTTTTGGTAACATATATGTATATATATGTGTGTGTTTTTATATATATTTCTATATATTTACATATATATACATATATATATTTATATATATGTATAAATATATGTGTGTTTTTATATATATACAGTGTATATATACTGTGTGTGTATATATAAATATTTACTGTGTATTTATACATATATATGTGTATATATACACAGTATATACTGTGTATATATATACTGTGTATACATATATACTGTGTGTATATGTATTTATACTGTGTGTATATATATATATATATTTATATCCATATATACTGTGTGTATATAGATATATAGATATATATTTATATATCTATATATACTGTGTGTATATATATATATACACACAGTATATATATACAGATATATATATATATACAGATATATATATATATATACAGATATACACATATATCGGTGAACTTGCTGACTGGGGATCCGTCATCCGGTTTGTGATGGGTGCCAGCAGGAGGTCTTGCGTTCTGACCCCCTACGGCTCATTTTATGGAGGTTAAAACTGAGCGTCTGCGATTTGAAAGAATTAAAATAATGTGTGTGAGGGATGGCAGCAGATCCGTGTTTGAGTGGAGCCGAGTGCAGAGAGACGGATGACGTTTGGCGGAGGACCAGTTATTCTGCATCTGTTCCACGCTCCCCTGCAATCCCCACAGATCCTGCTGCATTCCCTGCTTCCCCTCCCTCCTCCTCCTCCTCCTCTCCTCACTCCTTCCTTCCTCTCCTCCTCCTTTCATCCCCTGACTTGGCCCGGAGCCCGGCGCCGGCTGAGAGGAGTTTTTGTTCTCCGTTGGTTCAGTCTTGATGTCTTTTTGTCTTTCTCTGGTGGTCAGCTAACTTCAGCCCACCATCAGCAGAAGATGAGGAAATAAACGATAACACAAAGCCGTCTCTGTTTGTGATGTGAGGCCCGTGATGTCACTGATCCCGCCTCCCCGCCTCCCCACATGGCTGTGCTCCCGTCACTCAAAGGATCTGTCCTTTGGATGTGAACCTCTTCATCCTCTCCTCTTCAGCCCTTTGAGGACTCAGACGTATCAAATCCCTGTTACAGGTTAAAGGTTCTTAAAGACAATAATGAACAAAAGGACAAAATGAATCAATGACTCCAAAATATCTGAGCTGACGGAACATTTTAGATCGCCTCATATTTCTAATAAGCTAAAAACACAGAACTGAAAGATCGACATTGGTGGTATTATTGGTCCAATAATAATAATAATACATTTGATTCATAACGCACTTTACATTAAGATCAAATCTCAAAGTGCTTTAAGGTCAAATAAAACACAAACATCAATAAGAAAATATATATAATTATAATAATATTTAGAAATATTAGAAAAAGAGCAGCAATGTAAATGAAAAGTCAGAGGTTCTGCCAAATAAGAACCCAGTAGAAGTCCAGCTTGTCTTCAAAGTGAGTCCGCTGGAAGGTAAAACCTAGGACTGAACCGCGGCTTAAGTTGAGCTAGTTGATGAGCGAGGGAGATGACGGTGTCGTCTGCATAGAAGGAGATCGCAAAAGGTTCCTTGACATCACGGGAGAACAGCAGCGGCGGTTTGAAGTATTGAGATCCTTTACTTGAGTAAAAGCACTAATACCTCACTTTGAGAAATACTCTACTACAAGTAAAATCTCTGCGTTTCAAACTTTACTGAAGTCAAAGTATGAAAGTGTTACCAGCGAGATGTGCTTTAATTTTCAAAATAAAAATACTCATTGTGCAGTAATAACTTCAGTGTTTACTACCATCCAGGAGGTCGTAGATAATAACTAAGTACTTTTACGCAAGTACTGTAAGTCACTTAAGTTACTGGTATTTGCTTGAATTTTTCCATTGTGTTATAATTCCTACTTTGACTTCTCTACATCCCAGAGGCAAATATTCTACTTTTATCTGACTGCTGAGTTTAAAGGTCTTTCTCCTTTAAGGGTCGATCAAAGTCGGTTATACTTTCTAAGACAACCCAGTTAAATATGTAGCTAAAATCAATAAACTAAAAACAAAACTGGAATTACCTAGAAAAGACAAGATTTAAGTAGTTAGATTACCTCAACCTTTAAAATCTGTAATAGTAGTAAAGCAGTAATTATAATGTAAAAACACTGAAGGGAACCATTCTACTCCATATTGGGTACTATTTACTTTAATACTTAGCGACCTTTTACTTAAGTAAAGTTTTGAATGTAAGTTTTTTTAGTGTAGTTGAGTATTTGTACAATTTATTTTCAGAACTTTGACTCAAGTAGAGTATCCGAAGTCGAAGAATTCCGGCTGTTTGCAGAGAATCAAGCTAACATGTTAATATGCTAACACTGCCAGGTTGAGGCCTAGTATTCCCTCTACGCTCATAGAGCTACGTACCCCTCTAGCTGCTAACTGCAACTAGCTGCTAACTGCGGCTGACACCCAACAGCAACTGCCTGCTAAGTGTTATTAGCCGCTAACTGCTACAATTATCGTATGAAAATACTCAGACTGTGGTTAACGTTTAGGGACAAATGATCACTAAGGCAGGCTGCATCTTCTCCAAACGGGCTTGACTTTAAACCAGAGGATGTGGAGAAGACGGGAGGGAATCAAGAAGATGTTTTCCTCACTGGTGTCTGCAGTGGCTCCCCTCTGGCAGCCATCTTGGCTCCACGGTCAGGCTGTTTCCATGGTAACTGATGCGGATCTACTTGGTGTTTGGCATGGTGCCCTGACACTGCTGTGGAGGATGTTTGCAACAGAAACATCAAAAGGAAATCTAAGGAAGGCTTGAGGACAAAATCCTAGACCCCGACCGGGACCTGGTTCCACCTCAGATCTTGGATTAATGGATCTTCACTCCGTGTTCCTGTGTGACCTGCTGAGGTTTTGAATTCCGCTGATGGAGCTTCTAAGAGTAGAGTAAAGGACATTTGTGTCTGTGCCCAGTCCAGACAGCAGAGGGCATCCTGGTACCAGAGTAGAGGACCTCTCTGTCCAGGTCCAGTCAGAACCAAAAGATCCTCCTTCGTCAATAGCAGAAGGTGATATTGGGTTTAAGGTTGGCGCTGTATCAGTCCATCGCGGTGAAACGCTGCTCTTTAAGGCAGAGTTCTTCTTAACTCCAGGTGATCCTTCAATTCTAGAACTTCAGGGGGGCTCATGAGAGCCATCGGTTCTGGTCCTGTTGGCCACGTACAGGGTCAGTGTGGTCTCGGCCATGAAGACCATCTCTGACAGGCTTCAAATAGCGAGCTGGAGAACATGAACAGAACGATTGTAATGTGTTGGCGAGCGAGTCAGCGGCGGCTGTGATGTCACACATATACGTCAAGCGCCGCTTTGTACAAAATAGATTAACGAGAGACAAACAATCGTTTAGCTTCCCCCGTTACATGGCGACTGATCTCCCACTCTGACGACAAGGCAACAACCTTTGGAGTTGATGCTCTACCCGCTGCTAACAGCAACTAGCTGCAAATGGCTACTAGCTGCTAACTGCAGCAGGCTGATAGCTGCTACGAGTTGCTAAATTCAGCTCGCTGAAAATTAATGCTAGCAGCCAACTGCTACTAGCGGCAAATGGATACTAGGTGGTAACTTTGACTTGCTGCTAACATCAACTAGCTTCTAACAGATACTCTCTGCTACCAACGGCTATTAGCTGTTTTTCAAGACTTCTTGTTGTGAGCTGCACACATAATACGTGATATAAACATCACAGTTGTTCCACTACATCGGAAAAACCCATTTACCCAAATGTCCATTCCGTCTCTGTTACTACCTCCGCTGCCGTCTCAGAGGAGCAACAGCTCGTTCTCCACGTTACTCCTCCTTTGTATTTATACAGAATGGAGGGGTGGAATAAAAGAGCATCAGCCAGACCTCTAGAGTGTTCTAGAGGTTCTAGAGGTTCTTCGAGGTTACCCCTCTCTGACGGGACAGGTACTTCACATCTCAAACACGTCGTACGAAATGTCCGAGTCAAGAGGACATTTCGGATTTTCCTCATGAAAGTAGGTTAAAACGTAAAGAAGAAAAATGACAGAAATGCTACAAAAAACCAAAACCTCACAGTTTATTTGATCACTGCCGAAAAGTGATTGACAGGATTTGCCAGGTGTTTTACATCCTACGACCGTTAACTAAAAAAAAACCATAAAAACATGTAGACTGCACCCATAACCGGCTCTGGAATATTAAGGAGTGGTTCACACACTCACACACACAGTCAGCTGTTCCAGTGAGTGGGTGAGAAAGGAGTGGTGCAGAGATGGGGGGTGGGGGGTGGGGGGGGGGGGAGCAGAGCCCCCCAGGACGTCTGCTGGTGCTTATCTCTGTCTGACACATGTGTGTGTTTGTGTGTGTGAGTGTGTGTGTGTCCAAACAGTCAACTGATTATGTGTCTGTGTACATCCATTTAGTTGAAAATAAATGTTTCCCTCTGTAATATCTCTCCGTCTGTTTCCCTCTACATTCCTCTACAGTTTTTTCCATCTGTAGTTTCAGTTTTTCTGTCATTTCTGCGGTTCTTTTTGTAGTTTTTGTTTCTCTCTATAGTAAATACTTTTGTGTTCCTCTGCAGTTTTTGTTTTTCTTAAGTTTTGGTTTTTTAGTATTTTCAGTTTGTCTTTCCTTTCTGTTTCTCTGAGGGGTCTGTCCCTCTCTAATTCAGGTTTCTCTGTATTTCAGTTTGTCTGTCGTTTTTGGTCCTCAGTAATTTCAGTTTCTCCGTAGTTTATTCCTTCTGTTGTTTTTTTGTTCCTCTGTAGTTTCAGTTTCTCTGTAGTTTTTGGTCCTCAGTAGTTTCAGTTTCTTCGTAGTTTCTTCATTCTGTTGTTTTTTGTTCCTCTGTAGTTTCAGTTTCCCTGTAATTCGTATTCTTCTGTTGTTTTTTCCTCTGTATTTTCAGTTTCTCTGTCGTTTTTGGTCCTCAGTAGTTTCAGTTTCTCCGTAGTTTATTCCTTCTGGGGTTTTTTTTTGTTCCTCTTTAGTTCCAGTTTCTCTGTAATTCTTATTCTTCTGTTGTTTTTTACTCTGTATTTTCAGTTTATCTGTAGGTTTTGGTCCTCAGGAGTTTCAGTTTCTCTGTAGTTTTTTTCGTCTGTTGTTTTTCATGTTCCTCCGTAGTTTCAGTTCCGGTTTAGTTGTCATTCTTCCTTGGGTTATGTTCCGTTTTAGTTTCAGTTCTCTGTAGTTTTTATTCTTTCTTTGGTTTTCGCTCCTCTGTAGTTTCAGTGTCTCTGTAGTTTTCGGTTCCACTGTATTTTTGGTTAATCTGTAGTTTCTGTTTCTCTGCAGTCTCAGTAGTTTCTGTATGAACGCTCTACCTGTCACAAGCAGGAGCAGAGATGGCCACGTGTGATTTTCCCTTTGTTTTAACAAACCTTGAAATGAACAAATGTTCTTGTTTGACGACCTCCAGAGGTCAGACGGAGGTAGACCATCAAATCTGGACCAGCTGAAACCCCATTTGATAAACTAAGAGGGTGTTGTGGTCTAAACTAGAACCCAAGGCTCTACCAGCACAGCAGGCAGGGGGAAGGGGAAGAAAACCAGAGAAGGAAAGGAGGAGGGTTCTGAAAACTTTCACTCTGAAATATAGGAGGACTGTTTGTAACGAGGGAGGGGGGAGAAGGAGAGAGTATCCTCATGGGAGAGCAGAGGACCAAAGAATTTCAGTCAGAAGAGAAGAGGCAAAGATCTGGGAAGGAAAGAAGCTGAAAGGAAGTAAAGAAGGAACTTCTGATCAGACGCAGAGAAACAGAGGATTGTGGGAAAAGGAGGAGATGGACTGGTGGAGTTGAGGTTGGAAGAGGTACAGATAAAAAATTCCTGGAAATACTGAGAGGAAAATGACTTCAGCAAACAAGGAAAGAAGCAGGAGCAGCAGAGAAGGAGGAAAAGATGAAGGGAAGGGAAAATCTTGAGCGCTTTAAAAGGAGGAGAAGAGAAGATGGTCCGTGTCGGTGTTTGTGGGCTCTGACATTATTTTGAAACCCTTAAAAAGCTGCTGCTGCAAGACTGAACCCTATCAGGAGGGACCAGACCAGCTGCCAAACCCACCACACACACACAATTACACACACACACACTCACACTCACACACACTCACACACTCACACTTAGACACACACACTTACACACACACACACGCACACACACACACACACACCCACACACACACACACACACACACTCACACACACACACACACACACACACACACACCTTCACACTCACACAAACACCAGAGGGACCCTCCCAGCAGTGCTAGCTGTGAGTGGTTCCATGTTGCGGTGCGGCGAGGACTCATAGTGAAGGTCGGGACTGAGCTGTTCTGCTGACAGTCAGGTAGGTCTGATCTTCACCGGTTCTGATTGTGGGTATTTAAAGGAGGAGAACAAACCCGAAGTCCATTTGGGTTTTCCTCCCAAATGGACTTTTGGGAGTCTTTTGGGAGTTTCTGTTGGACCAGAAGGGTCCAACAGAAACATTCATGAGTTTTCTCTTGGGTGTGTTTGAAGGTTCTGAGGATCATGGTCAACAGTTGATGGGGATCTTCAGATGGTTCTAAGATGATGTCATAAGTCTGTTCACAGAGGAGAAGGGTGTTCTAAAACTGTAGAATCTGATTACAACTTTAAACTTAACTGCTGTCGCTGGAAGCAACAGTAGTTGATGCCTCCTCTGTTGTTCCTCTGTTGGTCCTCTCCGGTTCCCCTCCTGATCCTCCGCAGTTCTTCTGCTGTTCCCCTCTAGTTCCTCTCTGTATCTTCTGCTGTTCCTCTCCAGTTCCTCTGCTGTTCCTCTGTTGCTACCCTCTAGTTCCCCTCTGTATCTTCTGCTGTTACGCTTCAGTTCCTCTGCTGTTCTCCTCTAGTTACCCTCTGTATCTTCTGCTGTTCCTCTCCAGTTCCTCTGCTGTTCCTCTGCTGTTCCCCTCCTGATCCTCTCCAGTTTCTCTGCTGTTCCTCTCCAGTTCCCCTGCTGTTCCTTTGTTGTTCCCCTCTAGTTCCCCTCTGTATCTTCTGCTGTTACTCTTCAGTTACTCTGCTGTTCCCCTCTAGTCCCCCTCTGTATCTTGTGCTGTTCCTCTCCAGTTCCTCTGCTGTTCCTCTGTTGTTCCCCTCTAGTTCCCCTCTGTATCTTCTGTTGTTCCTCTCCAGATCCTCTGCTGTTCCTCTGCTGTTCCCCTCCTGATTCTCTCTAGTTCTCTGCTGTTTCTATCTGGTTCCTCTCCAGTTGGCCTCCGGATCTTCTGCTGTTCCCCTGCTGTTCCCCCTCCAGATCCCCCATCGGATCTTTTTGTTTTGTATTCCACGTATTGATTTGGCATTGGTTTGACATCGGATCGCGTTCCTGATACAACCCTCCCCCCTTGTCGGGGACCCACACAAGAAGTACACCGATTTGTGGCCCCTTTGTGACTGGGTCTCAGGACACCTGGTTTACTTTGGGCCATGGCATCAGGAGACTTTTTTGTAGATTCTGACTACATACACATTTGTACCAAAATATTGCAGGGGGCGCTGCAGAGCAATTTAGCCACACCCTTGAAGGAAATTAAAGTCCAATCTCTCATCGCCCCGGACATTTGTACCAACTTTTGTGAACTTTTAAGCGTGTCTAACCCGTCAAACATCAACTGACTGTTCCTGATTTGTTACTGGGTCGCCATGGCAACGCGATTAATCAAAAACTCAAAATCCACTCAACAGTGTGTTACCAACTTATCATGGCTTATCTGAAAAAATTTGAAGTCTGTGGTGCCAAATGCTTTTAGTAAAATAAATCGGAGTGTAAAGTGTTTTTCCTGTTGCCACTAGGGAGCGTTATAGCAAAAGCAGAATTATTTTCATTTAGACCATTTCGGGACCTTTTACAGTCTTGAGAGGTTTGGTGTAGATTGGACCACGTACAATGGAATTATGAAAACCCAATTTTTTTGTACCGAGATATCGATATGGGCCGCATTGCCACCCCAACACCACTATTCAAAAATTCACATCCTTCACAACAATTCAACCGGTGTCTCCAGCCAGTTTGGTCCTTCCTGACCGGTTTTGAATGAGCTAGTAGTAATTCACGAGAGCATAAAACATATCATTTCTGGTTGCTACTAGGTGATGCTACGGCAAAAGATTTTCATTCAGATGTCTTCCGGGAAGGACATTTAAGCTACGCGGGAATTTTGGGCAGAGCTGACCACCTACAGCTGAGTTATGACAATTTCATGTTTCACCAGTGTCCCCCTGATTGTCCATCACGTTCACCTGTGTCCTCCTGATTGTCTATCAAATTCCCCTGTGTCCTCCTGATTGTCGGTCATTTTCACCTGTGTCCTCCTGATTGTCCGTCATGTTCACCTGTGTCCTCTTGATTGTCCGTCATGTTCACCTGTGTCCCCCTGATTGTCCGTCATGTTCACCTGTGTCCTCCTGATTGTCCGTCACGTGCACCTGTGTCCTCCTGATTGTCCGTCACGTTCACCTGTGTCCTCCGATTGGCTCCCTGTAGTTTTGGGCCGGTTTTGCTTGATCATTTGGATTTTGCCTGTTTGGATTTCTTTGCCGTGTTGGACTGTTTCTTGGTTTTGACCCTTATTCATCTGCGGACATCTTTTTTTGCATTTTGGATGTTAAAACGTTTTTTTCATGGTTTGGACTGACATTCAGTGGCATCAACTGAGTTTTGGACATATTCTGTTCCTGTTTCTGTCTTCGCTGTATTCCTCTGTCTGCCGGTCTCACGCCATCACAACTCAAATACTTACTTAGAACATTTCCCAACAGCAGGTTTCTCCTCTCCTCTACTCGCCGACCCATTCCTTGAGGGAGTTTGTGAAGTTTGGACTTTCCTTTTTCGACTTTTCAATCTTTGACACTGTCATGTATGAGAAGGTATGGCGTCCCTTCATAGCGAGGGTTGACCTCCTTTGTCAATAAGACACTGGATCAGAGTGTCGGCAGCTCTAGGGTAGACAGTGGAGCAGGTTCTCCTGGCCATGGAGAACCGGTCGGATGTGAAAGTGTCACTTGTGGCTCTGGGATGATGAAGGCAGTGGTGGTCTTTCTCAGAGAAGGGTGCTTGGTTCCTCTGCTGGTTTTGAGTTGGTTGGTGTTGGACGATCTGTTTGTGGGTGTCTCACCGCTGTATGTCCCCTTTACGCGGACTACCGGGTCAGGTGTCCCCCCCGATCATCCCAGATGAGTTACTGGAAAGAGAGCCGGCCCGGGAAGTTTGCCAGCGGATTTACAAATGTTTGTCTTGGAGCAAGAGGCTGTAAGCAGCAGCACAGGTGAGCAGCACAGGTGAGCAGCACAGGTGAGCAGCACAGGTGAGCAGCACAGGTGAGCAGGAGGCTACAGGCAGCAGCACAGGTGAGCAGCACAGGTGAGCAGAAGTCGGCAGGTAGTGCTGTGAAGGTGAAGCCGAGTGAAAAGGAGGAGGTCAAAACTGGCGCCCAGCAAAATGGAAGCAGTGGACAGACAGAAAGGGATGAGGCGGAAAACCAGAGGTTAATGGCAGATTTGGAATTGAGCGCGATGATGGGTGAAAGAGAGGATGAAGAAATGATGGAACTGGATGACTGTCCGTCACAAATCTCAGATATCGTGTCACAGGATGAAAAACAACAACAACTGTTGTCACTACAGGAGGTTAATGATTCCCTGGATGTAACGTACGGTGGGCAGTATGTCGAGGTGACAGGTTTCCTTCCAAATGTTGACAGGTTTATTCATTCGGATCTAAAAATAAGAAAACCGGCAGATTAGGAACAGCTGAGCGAACAGAAAAGGTTTGGAATGAAAAAGACACTGAGCTCTGAGGCGGGTTTCCTTTCCTTAGGGTCCTGTTCTGTCTTCTCCCTGTATGGAGAGGCTGAGAGTAGGAACTTTAAATATGAATGGATGACTGAGGGAAGAGTGAACTATTTTAACCCAGCTGTTGAAGACGTCTTTCTCTTACGAGGAGACACACAGCTCAGGAGACAGTGAGACAGGATGGGACATAAGATGGTCGTGGTACCAAACCTCTACGGCCGCGCTTTGTTGTCACAGCAGAAAATAAAAATTTGAAGTTTGAAATTTGTATCACGTAATAATGTGATAAGTTTTACATTTTTAAGTGACAAGTTTCTCATTTTTGCATAATCCTTAAGTTCATATGTGATCACTTTCAGGTTGATACATGATAACTTCCATGTTATCATGTCATAAGTTTCATGTTTTTGCATAATTTTTACATTATAAGGTGATCATTTTCCCATTTGTGGATGATAATGTTCCCGTTATAACGTCATAAGTTTAAAAATGTTACATAATTTATACTTTATAAGGTGATAATTTTCACGTTCATGCATAAACTCGAACCTTATCATGTTAGAAATTTGATAACCTTTTACGTTTTTACATGACATTTTTAAAACGTTCATTCATTATCAAGCGTTTATCCTGTTCAGGGTCGCGGGGGGCTCGTACTCGTACTCGCACTCGCTCTCGCTTCCCGTCGGCTCCTCAGATCCTCATCTAGTGACGTCAGACGTCTCCTTACCGACACCGTCTCAGCGCTGCCCCCTACTGGCCGATCCAGGATATCGCTCGTTGTCGGTCTTTCTCTGACTTTTGGGATCAGTGGAGAGGGAAAAAAAAACAGTGGGAAGTTGGAAAAAGACAAATTCAGAATGTTTTGTCAGCAGCTGCATTGAAGAGCTGGAGATACCGGAGGAGGCTTTAATTACTGGGACGGAGACTAAAAACAGGAGCTGGGAGCGTAACAGAAAAGCTCTAAGTAGATTTTAGGCTTTAGCTGCTAGGAAGGCACCAGAGAAAGACTTCAAACTGCCAGAGCCGATTCCTCTGAATGACTCTGCTGAGATTCTGAAGGGACTTGAAACATCTGAGATCCTGGATGGACAGTCGGCATCGCTGTGGTCCGGCGTCTCCTCTGATGAGATGAATGCAGCAGCTCAGCTGCGGTCCGTTCTTTTGAACCGATGGACTTCAGAGTTCTACAAAAGATTTTGAAGCGCTACGATCAAATTAGCGCAGACGTAAAAGCAAGATTTTTCCAGCTAAGGCTCCCCGGCCGAGGTAAAGGCGTGTATCCTAGCCGCATACCTCCGGTACCGGAATCTCTCCACTGGCTTCTAGTGCGGTATCGCAAAGGTTTCTTGCTGCCTGTTTTTAAGGCCTTTAATGGGTGCGAACCGTCCTGTCTAACCGCTCTTGCATCTGCGTTCTCCAGTCAGAGAACAGCGTTCTACTGACCAGATGTTTTTGGTGATCGGGACTATACAGTAGCAGGCCCAAACCTCTGGAACGGTCCTC
>VRLP01002268.1:0-94495 GCA_009660295.1 Lophius piscatorius
TCATTGAGAACCGGGCCTATGCTGTTGTAGATCTCTGTTCGGAAGTTATATCCAAGAAACAGTGTGTTTTTCATTAAGGAAGAAAATATGAATTATTAGAGTATTAAGAGTGTTATTAAGAGTATTAAGAGTGTTAAGAGTGTGCTGTCCCTAAGTGAACCTTAACTAATCCTGAATTACTGCCAGATTGACTGACCTTGAGAAATGAATGTTTCTTGTTGTTTGGCTTTCTGCTTGGCGTTCCTCCAAGTTCAACTCAGAGACAATAAGTAACCTTCGTTAGCTCCGTCCTCTAAATGTTCATCTAACTCGGCTGTCTTTAGGACCGTGGGTGGAGTCTGGACCGGTGTGGATGGGTGTGCTCCCTTGTTTTGGATGAGGGTTTCCCCACGTCTGGCACCAGCAACAGATTCCTGGGCAATCCTACCATGGAAAAACCCTTGAGCCAGGCTTCCACAACACTGCTCTCCCTCTATCATTCCACCTTTTTTATCCCAGTTCCTTCTTTTCCTACAGCACTCGCTTCATTAACTCGCCGAGATCCCTACGGGTCTCTCTGGTGCTCCCTTACAGCTGCACTCTGTATAAATACATGCCGTAGATAAGAAGAGACATCGTTATTCTCTGGGGTGAAATGGCATCATTGATTTAATAGGATACAGTACTATGAAGTGAAGAAGTACGTCAGGATGTATTACAGCTGATGAAATTCACACATCCTCTCGTGGAGCTGAAATTCATGAGGCTTTTATTGAAATTTTGCTCAAAGCAGAGCTCTGAGAAATGGTTTAATCAGCAAACTCACAAATCTAAAGTGGAGTTAAATCATTTAATTGTACCGATGGGCAATTCGCCTGCAGATTTTTCAATTAAGCACTCACAAAAACTGTGACGGCAGTGCGGTAATATAAAATGTGGGCTGTGCGCGTGCGTTATCCTCCGTATGTGTTTTTGTTGCCCTGTCATTAGAAGCGGGCCTCTGCCAACAAACTGGTTTCATTTGTTTTGGTTCCTGTTTTTATTGTCCAATGGTCTGAATGATGTTTCCATTCTGCTGACAAATGAGATTCTGGAGCTGCGACACACGCCTTGTGTTTGACAGCGAGAGAGGAAGATACAGTTACAGGAAGGGCTCGTGTGTTTTTGAGAATGTTCTTGTTGCTAGCCGTGACTCACGCAGAGGAAATCCCTTGTTTCCTCCATAGAGACGCACTCTCTCACCTACTCCCCAGTCAACATCTGAAAACATTAACCTCATGTCAGCTTTGCTCTTTCCTCCTGTCCCCCCTGCAGCAACCATACAAACAATCAAGAGGCACCGTCTCACTTGTCACTCCTGGTTACAGCCAATCCGTTACGACTGGTTTCTGTATGGGTGGTAATCCAAACACGTCCAAGTCTCACCTTGCTTCCATTCGCTTCAGCCTCCCCCGAAGATCCTGTCCCTGATAAGTCCCTCCATTTGGAAATGAGGCCCTGCTATCCTGTAATCTCCTTTGTCTCCTTTTGTTTGGTGTTGTTTGTAGCAGAGTTTGAGTGGAGTTTCTTGTGGAATTTGGTGTCTGATAGTAAATTGACCAAACAAATGAAAATCAGAGCGAGAAGGTTCATCTTTCTGCTTTATCATATGTTATATTTAGTGTGTTGATATGTTTGCTTTTCTTTGTGAGAAACAACTTTTCTATTATGTCCCTGAAGAGGCGGCAATATTGTGGAATCGTCATCTCCACCGCCGCAGATATTTCGTGTTAAAACAATAAAACCTATACAGTGGATTTTTTCAATTTTATTACCCCCATAGACCTTAATGCGAGGAAGAACGGGGCGGATTTGGGAAAGATCGAATGCATATTCCTGAAATCATAGGGAGTTATTTATCTCGAAAAGTTTTTGTGCAATAATTTCTCAACCTTTGGTCCTATTATCTTATCTTATCTTATCTTATCTTATTTAGTCCAGATTTGGTGCATTTGAATCAAGTTAAGGATTTATGTCTTGTATATATCATAATGGGGAACTTTCTTGTGAAAAAATACAGTTTTTCGGAGATAGCTTCCTAACCATTGGTCTGATTTAGTCACTGTTTGGTGCATATGAATGAAATCATGGAAGTCTATCGTATACATTACTTATTGTATATGTATATATATATATATATATATATATATACATATATATAATAGTTCATGTTTTACACCCTAAGGGAGGCTATAACTTCATATTTAATTTGAGTTCTTCAATCAGAGGGATTGGGAGTGGGAGATTTTCTGGGATATATCCTTACAGTCATGGATGACAGCGTAGGTCTAGTTAGTTATTAAGAGCCGTACTGGGTTACCTTTGACTGTCAGAACAGAACAGAACTCTTCAAAGACCCCTGGACAAAGTTCAATGACATTTCACACACACTTTCTATAGATGTGCGTCTCATAATCGGTTTCTACATTTTGCTTATTTTTACATTTTTAAGCGCTTTTGATCTTAACTGATTTTCATGTAATTTGCCTTTAATGGATGTTACATCCTATCCACATCCACACAGTTTTTCCAGTAGCAGGCTCGTCTGTGTCCTTGGACCGAAATTTTCTAGTTTATTATGTTTTTCCTTTTCAGTCCTTTTCAATAAAGTGTGTTTTAATGTTCAGTGTTTCCCCAACGTGAGTGATGTTAGCTTAATTTGAGGGAATGAGAGATCCTGAAGGAAACCCTTGCAGAGAAGCCCTTTAGTGAAAAGCGTATTTTCACATTTGGCCTGTTGCAATAACCAGCTGCCTGGTCTGCTGCAGCCAGCCTCACTGGGAATGACCTTTTCCCTGATCCATGACACGCCTCTGCCGCTGTGTTTTTCTTCAACCATCTTTGTACAGCCAGCAAGTCGTAGCTCGACACAAATAGAGACCTGTACTAGTTCTCCACGTCTAATTGTCCCCGGCCAGAGCTGATCACGTAAGGGGAGTTGAAAACTAGACCGTGTGAAGGACTGTCAGATATTGTCTGGAGTCACCTGTAATAATCACAGATCAAATGGGGCGACGGTGGCTCAGTTGGTCATTGGTCAAAACAGAAGTCATTTCGCACAGTCAATTTAATTAAGTATAGCGTTGTGTGTTGTAAAAAGTTGAACAAATTGGGATCTCTTGTACAACGCAGTGGATTGGAGGCTTTTCGAGGATATACCCTTGCTGTCAGGGACAACATAGTTCAAAGTCTCCCAAGGTGTCACAACTTCCATGTTGCACATTCATTGGGCTTCCTTCATAGAGTAGCTGGGCAGAGATAGGTGCAAAGATGAGGCGTCTGGAGGAGTTCAGAGTGCAGTCGCTGCTCCTTCCTGTCAAAAGGAACCCGTTGAGGTGGTTCGGGTATCAGTTGGCCACCAGGATGCCCCAGTTTGGAGGTTTTCCAGCCAGCGCTGGGTAAATCCAGAACTCAGAACTCTATCTCATCTGACCTTGGAATCCCCCATAATGAGCTGGAGAGTGTTGCTGAAGAGAGGGATGTTTGAACACCCTTCCTGGTCTGCTGCCACCCCGACCCAACCCTGGATAAGTAGAAGAAAATGGAATGAAATAGTAAAATTGATAAAGAGTGATTTTAAAATGCTGATTTTGGAGCTAATTGTTGTTGTTATTTCCAACATGCGGTCGTTTACAGCCGGCGCCTCCTGGAGGCCCTCGCTTGTTAGCCTCGCCGGCTTTCAGCAGCGGTTCAGAGGGAGGGGGTGGTCAACAACATTTACTGAACAATGACTTCCACTTGAGGCCGCTCAGTGGTTTGGCTGCCTTTGACACTTCTGAGAACAATAGCTGTTTTCATAAACAAATCCATTACAGCCACATAAACAACAGGGCTGATCTTTCCTAAATTAAAGCGTATGATTCACAAAAATCCCAGAATCCCGTTTGTTAAACTCTAGACATTGATGAAAGCGTAGCCTTGCCTCCAGATGACTAGCAGTGACGGGCGCCACTGCAGCTGCAAGTCCTGCCTGTTTGAAGAGGCGATGTCAAGGACTCCTCCGCCGCTGCCAATATATCAGCTCAGACCTCAGCTCCACCCTCCCTCCCCGCCGCGGTGACCCGCATTCTACATCCAAATTCCACGTGTTTTTCAAGGCAGCAGGAAAGAAGAAGGTTTAGCAATCAGTCAAAGGACAAGGGAACTCTTTCAGCGGGCCACATGGGCCTGGGTAGAGCATGTGTTTATATTTACTGTATGTTATGAGGGCTTGGGCACACGCCACCCCGCTGTTTCACTCTGGGCACCCAACTCTCACTCCACCCATCTCCAATTAAGGAGCACAAGGAGCTGTTTGATTCCCTTTATAAACCCTGCATGACAAATAACGGTATTGTATATTGTGTGTCCCTCCCGGCTGCCTTGACTCTGAGCTGTGCCATTGACTGCTCTGTGTTATGTCTGCTCGGGGAGAGTAATGATTTGTATAGATCATTGCTAACGAAATGTGAATTGTTAGACTTCTGTGAGGCTGAGCTGTAGCCAAGGCGAGCAGAGCTTGGACGTTGTGAGAGCTGGAGAGAGTACTGGGTTTATATGGTCGGGGTGGTTTAGGGGAGAGTTTCTAGGCTGAGATGTTTTACTTAGATAATATTGGAAGGGATCCAGTACAGTGGGCCAGGAGTTAGAAACCATATTGTGCTTGCTATAATTTGGTAGGAGGGGAAGTAGAGAGTAGCTGCTGCTCAAGTTTTTCAATTGGATCAGTGCAGGCGTTGTGCAGATGTTGCCCTATAACTCTGGAACATTCTGTGGTTATCAATTACATTCTGTGGTTATCAATTATGCGGTACTCTCTCTTCAAACCGAGGTATCCCACGCATCCAGCTCCTCAAAGCTCGTATCCCCAGAAGTTTCCTGGCAAAAGGAAGCTGGACACAGAAAACAAAGTGCTAAATTGATTTTCGCTCTCTCTCTCTCTCTTTGCTCTGATGTGAAAAATGTTGTGAGGGACGCAGAAAAGCAGACGGGTATCTGAAAAAGACATCTGAAAAACATGCTAACTTCCTGTGGATCAGCACCGGCTGCAAAGGCTTCCCTTCTGGAGAGATTCCCAAAGTAAAGTCAGGCAGCAAAAGACAGAGGAGAGGAGAAAGGAGGGAAAAAAGACAGACGGACGCTCAGATTGAAGTTTTAGTCAAACAAACAGTTTTACAGACGGAGGAACTTTCATGGAGAACGAGATCAGCTCAGTGCTTGACTCCGTTTTCTGCATTGGTTTCTGATCCATACCTTCTTTTCTCTGTCCTTTGGACTTTCTGTCTTCTTTGAGATGTTAGAATTTGATTTGACAAACTAGTTCTTTGCTTTCAATAAATCAGACGATCTGTCAGAAATCTTGAAAACCTTTGTCTTTGACGTAATGCTTTCCTCTTTCTTTTAACTGAAAGACAGATAGGACACAAATATGCATGTTTGCACAGGCGTTTTAGAAATGAGTCAGAAATAACATTAACACAAACAGAAGCACAAAAGATTAAAAGACAGTCAGCTCCTTGTGTGGGTTTTGTGTATGTGGTAATATCTGTAAGATGGATTGATGAAAGTAAAAGAGGTTAGAAATAGAAAGAAAAACATTCCATCCCACGGTGCGACCACAGCATCTCCATGGGGTTCAGGTCCAGGCTTTGACGAGGTTACTCTTGTTTCTTTTGATTTATTCTGAAGTAAACTTACTCATCTGATTTGGACCATTATCTCGCTGCATGACCCGACATTCTACTTCAGAACTTTCTGCTGTACAGCAGAATCCATGTCTCCTTTCATGACGGCGAGTCGTCCTGGCCCAGAAGCAGCAGAGCATCTCCACAACATTCCACTGCCACCTCCATTTTTGACCGTAGGTCTGATGTTCTTCTAGTGGAATGCTGTGTTTTGTTTCCACCAGATGGAACGGGAACCCTGTCTTCAAACAGTTCAACTTTCCACTCATCGGGTCCAGTGAAGATTCTCCCAGAAGCTCTAAGGGTCATCAAGGTGTGTTGTGGTGAAATTGAGACCAGCCTTAATGTTCTTCTGGGTCAGCAGTGACTTTCTCCTCTCCACTCTCCCATGATGCCTTTTTAGTCCAGTTTCTTGTGAATAGTGGAGCCGTGACCCCTGACCTTTACTGAGTCAGAGAACCCTGCAGTTCCTTTTTCGGTTTCACTGGATCTTCTGTGACTTCCTGAATGAGTCTTCACCGTGCTCCTGGAAGGATTCTTGAAGGTGGTCCATTTCCGCGAAGGTCCACTATTGCTCGAAGTCTCTCCTTTTGTAGATAATATGTCTCACTGTGGATCCGTGGAGTCCATGAACCTTAGAAACAGCTTTGGAACCCTTCCCAGACTGATGGATTTCTACCGTCTGCTGGAATTTCTTCTGATTTTGGCATAGTGTGCTACTGGTGAGACCTAGGAGCCAACTTTTATGAAGATGCTCATAGAAGTGATGGTATGGCTGAAGAAGGCTGGTACTGATCAGGTCTGGGTGGGTCTAGTCCAGCAGGAACCAGTTCTCAATCCAGTTTGGTAGTTTTCAGGTTAATGTCTCTCATAATCTCTCTCTCTCTTTCACACAGACCCAGTAGATATTAGCTTAAAGTATATTTTTGGTTCAATAAATAAGATCTTAGATTTAAAGTTCATTGTATGTTAAATTTAGTTAGAAGATTTGACATAGTTTATTATGAGATACGCAATAATCGAAGAAATCAGAGGGCTGGCAATCCGGCCTTACTTTATTTATGGTTATTTGGATACCATGTATCACTGTGAAGAAATTTTGAAGAAACAACAGATGTCTTATCGCCATCCCTGCTCCGACCCTCACGCTGCGGACAGTGAAGGTAAAGGAAGGGGAGGTGAGATCACGCCAGTGATGAAGTCTCCAGTGTCTCTTCAGACATAACAGAAGCAGTCAGTCTCAAAGCCGCACCTCCTCCACTTCTGCCACCTCACGGCTCCGAGTGCTACCCCGACCATCTGCACGGCGCTGTCTGCTCGCTTCAAACGCTCCGTTTATCACACTGCTGACAGCCTGTTGAGCAACAGGGCTCTCGCCTAATTCTCCTCAAGAAGGATTTGCCACAGCTGACCTTTCTCTTTTCACTGCCGTCTCTGTTCCACGTAATGCCATTCTCAGAGCCATTAAATATATTTTTAGGGGCCTTGTTAATGAGTCAGGGGTCTCAAAAAAAATTACACTCTTTTCCTTTTGAGTCTAGATGGTGAATTAAAGTTACACTCTCGCCTCATTGGGCAAGTCACATATGCTTTCTTTGACAGCTCGTGCTATGCCTTACTTAACGGCCTGATGGGAAAGCCTATTTATTGTGGCAAAGAAAAACACATGCCCGGAGAAAATACAGTTTAACAATCATGGTATGGGGATAACAGAAGGATTCCTGTGAGAACAGGAGAAGTTAGAAGTTTGAGAGTTAAGTTTCCAGCGGTTGTGTATTAATGAGCCGGCCAGCTGCTCCAGCTTGTTGGGATTCCTCTCAGCGCTCCAGTCAAGGTTTCTTTCATCCACCAAAGATGTCGCTCATCTCTTTGGTATGACTGGAGTTATTTCTTTTTAAGTATTGCATCAGATTTCATCGTCTGCGTCTGTCTCAGGTCTGTCGGCCTGAGGATATGAGCTCATTGGTGGCGGGTCAGACTGGATGATGTGTGCGATTCTGTCGGCTCTCTGTTTATTTAACTCTGATGTAACAGATAATCAGCGGATTAATTCCTGATTTGTCATTAAAGGACTTTTTCTCTCTTTTTTCTTAGATGGTCACCATCTCTGGGAGACCGAGGCCAAGGTGGATAGAGATGTCTCCAAGTCTGTAAGTGGGACACTGCTATTATAATGAATCCAGTTTGATTTCTGGATGAAAGCCTCCAGGATAAAAACAACTAATTCAGAAATTATTTTCAGCCTGGATTTAAAGAGGGAAAAAAATCAAGTTGAGCTCCTCTCATTTCTGAATCCCACATCCAGATTTACAAATACATCTGTATCTTATTGACAACTTTGTTTTAAAGCAGTAGATATCCCCTAATTCCAAATCCATTTTATATTTTGCTTGAGGTTGAGACCATCCGTGAAATTTTTCCTCCTCCCAAACAAGGATGATTTTCCATCCCGCTGTGAGTACGACAAACAAAATTCCAATTACCTTACATCAAGAGAGCAACACGCAAAGCCTTCTTGTAGACGCCATCTGTATGGCCAGATTCCAGCAGGAAGGAATGATGAAGTATGAAAAACAAAATGATCAAACGTTTTAATGACGTTTAATAACCTCATAATATTTATGCTCCTCTATTCTTTATTTTATATCACTCACTCAAGGAATATTTCCCTTAAGAAATGTTACCGTTGTAAACTCATTTTATATTGATAAGACCTATGATGATTCTGTTTTTTTTTCTTCTAATTGATTAATCTTTATTTACATACAACATTACACATCAGTTAACAGAGCTCATTAAAATGTGCTGAGCTCAGCTAAACGGTTAATACCAACGGTTGTTTCCACAGAAAGTCAAATACTGAAGACTTACTGCTGGAATGAATAGCTGTAAGAGAAAAAATAAAAGTAAATTGTAAGTGAAATAGAAAAAGTTTATTGTATGTGTTTTTTGTTATTAAAAATACTATAATCTCGTAGATAGAAGGATAAGACACAAACCAACAGTTGAGAAATTATGGCCCAAAACCTTTGGAGATAAAGCTTCCCCTATTGTCTTTCCTAAAATCAATCCACTTCTTCCTCGCACTACTGTCTAGAGACCGATTTTGAGAAACGTCAGTAGTATATTTCCGTCCCTGCGGGGAGCTTTATCTACCAAAAGTGCAAATGTCCCTGTTTTGGGATTTATAGATGGATAGTGTATTTTATTTTAAAAGTTTTCAAGCCATCGCAGCCACATAACATTACATTTAATTTTATTAGTTCAATCAGGGGGATTGCTTGTACAATGCAGGGGACAAGGGTCTTTTTGTGAATGTTCCCTTGCTGTCACCGACGACAGCAAAGGGCGAGTTCACATTTACTTTTAATAGGCCCTTTCTCGCTCATTTTATATCTTTGTGATAATCTCTAGCACATCTTTATCCCAGGACGTCTCGGCGGCTACATTCAGGACGCATACGCTGATGTGCACTGGTGTAACTGGAATATGAGTGTGTTTTCTCAGCCTAAGGGGAAACAGCAGTGTTGTGTTTGAAACGTGTGGAAAAGGTTTTCAAAAGTTCAACCTTCGGTCTGTGGGAGTTTGTGCTTGGCTGTGTGTCCGTGTCTTGGCCTGTGACACAGAGAGAGATGTGGTGATGGGAGTCTAGGAGATAGATTATGGGATTAGAGGATGTCTATGTGTGATGCCCTGCACCTGCTCCCTGTGTCTTCCTACTGCGTAACACATACACTGTCTCGCTGGGACAAACACACACCTACAGCGTCTGCTGGGACAAATCTGTCTGCCTGAATAGACAAAGAACCCCCCCTCATCTCTCGGCCCAGTCTGCTGGATTGGACCCATTTTAAACATGGACGCTTCTTTGGCCATTTTTAACCTCTGCTGATCCACTGCAACTCGGACCAAACCGCAGAATCCAGAACATCTCGCAGCCTCCCTCACATGCTGAGACTGAAACCGATGAGAGAGAAGGGGTATAATTCATTTTTAATTTCAAGAATTATTGACAATTACATTACAGATTACTGATACAAACTCAGATAAATGGTCTGGAAAGACTAACTAGAGGAGTCCAAGAACCCTCCTTCAGTCTCAATTTGTCACATTTTTCCTCCCTCCCTCCACCTGAGAGAAATCCCTCCTGTCAGGTGAAGATATCAGCGCCTGCTTTCACGCCTTGACACAAACTGACTGCTTGTCCGTTCCTAGATGGGCTGAGGTGGTTTCACAACCGCATATAAAGCTTTCAGATCCAAGTGAATGATGTCACTGCTGCATGTTTTGGATGCAGAATTAAGGCTGTTTCTTATCAATATGTGTAAATTGGCAAGCTGCAGCAAGAAGCTGAAGAGCTGCAACTATTCCTGCGCGCTGCAAACTGTTTCCAGAGTCTCTAACGGCTAATTCTCTGAAGCACAGATGGATGGCGGCGAAGCCTCATCTGGCTTCACTTGACTTTACGACTGCAGTGATTTAATCTAACGTGTGTCAGCGTGCTGCTGTTCATGTCAGGGCCGCCCGTCCTCCGCAGCACTGTTTAGCAGATGACTTCCTCCCTGGCTACTGAGCAGACCCTCATATATATACATACATACATTTATATTCACACGAGGATAACCCTCAGCGGACAGCATGAGAAATAAATTATCTGGACTTCGGTGTGTTCACCAAAGCTGAGTTATTCACTGTGCAAACAGTTATGGCTTTATATAACTTCACTTTGGTTCTCTTCCCTCTCTATGGCGCCCTCCTCCAGGATTACAACCAGATTTTCAGATTTTATCCGCAGCCCAGAAAAACACTCAAAATTTAAGACCAAGGATTCAGAAGGATGGAGAAGTAGAGTAATATTTTACTATCTTGAAACACAAATCTCAAGGGTTAAAGGTTCTGCTCAGATGTTTTGTTGAGCTCATTTTGAGTCAATACTTATTTTTGTTATAAATGTGACTGAACCTGTCTGTAATATGACCCAGTAACAGCATGTATGTGCTAAAGAGTAAGGGAACAAGGATGGAGCCCAGAGGGACACCACAGGCCAAAGGTGCCACCAAAGATCAGGCATTGCTTTTTAGAAAAGTGGATTTTCAGACCAGCGGTCCTGAAAACTCTTTTAATCTTGATCAACGGGAAACATTTCTGTTTGGAAATAATTCCTCCATAAATACAAACAAAAGAACATCTCAGAGAAATCAGCTTCTTATTTATTAATCAAACACCAGCACGCTACATTCAGGTGTTTATGATCATATATAAAATCATGACAAACAAAATTATTTTTGGTAATCTTGTAATAAGGATTAAAAAGCATTGTAGGGAAAATTTTACTGGAGCGAACAATGAAATTTTATCCGCTCGGCTTTACCTTCACTGTTTTTTAATTCAAGTTTTATCACTATTACATTTCCACCTCGTACTTTTGTTCATTTGAGTCATTCAATATCCGAACTTTCAGCTCACACTGACAGCAGTTCAGTTTCTTGTTCACAACTACATCAGTAAATCATCGAGTACTGAATAAAAGTTGATTATGTGTCTAATTTTAGCAGTTTTTAATCAAATCGAATCAAGCATGACTGATTATTTTCAAACTAACATCCACTCCAACTGTTTTTATTTTTTGTTGTTTTTTTTAGTTAAAATATATATAATTATTCCCAGAGGAGAAAATGATTGTGTCCTTTTCCGTCTGCCGTTCATCATTCAAACTCACAATGAACATTATGGAGTTTACAGTTTACAGAAGTTAGATAATGGAATTTAAATATGGAATACTAAGTATAACATTTGGGTTATTGGCTATATATGTTTGTCTCTTCATTTAAATTATTCATGTACATTTATGTGAGGAATTAACTGGTTTTTAAAAAAAGTAAAATTAGATAAAATTTGTGATGAAATAACATTATTTATCTCAGAGGGAGACATTACTGGCCCACAGCACAAGAGAAAGAAGGAGTCACAAAAAAGCTTAATAAACAGTATTAGATTAAAAAAGCAGATTAAATTCACGCTGAAATATAGTTTGTCTACCAATAGCAAAAAGGTTCTGGCGTGATCTCATTATTTACTCAAATTGTGACTTGACGTTGTTCGTTGTTGCAGTGTTCCCTCCTTGTTGAGATCCCTCCCTATCGGAACCAAAGACTCTCCACTCCGGTCCACGTCAACTTCTACGTCTGCAATGGCAAGAGGAAAAGAAGCCAGTGCCAGCACTTCACCTACGTCCCCGCCAGCCGTGAGTCTCTCCTCTCACACACCGACCAACTGCATGACACAACATGTGGCTGTTGAGGCTCCGCCCACCTGTAAGGGCCGGGCGTTAAGGAGAAAACTATAGTTATAAGGGATCAGTGTCGTATAAAGCAACATTATCATTTACGTGGTTGTTTAGACGGCAGCATTTATTGTGGATTTATTGCTACTTGTGCCAAACAGGTTATGTTTTCATGGCGGTTAGTCTGCCTGTTTGTTTGTTTGTTAGTAGATCATCTTAAGTAGTTGTTAGTTCAGGGATCAGGAACTGTACTCCAGATGGGAAACCTGGCTTTAAATCAGCAGCACAATGTAAAACAACAATTTAAGAATCATGAAGCGCTGAAAAAGAACCTCCACCTCTAATGAAAACCAATAAAATACAAAGTGTTTCCTCTACCAACAAAATGTATCAAACACATCGCAACAACAAGCACTCTCTAAGATGCTTAAATCAAAAGGGCGTATTCAAGCTGTATTAATACATGTGCAAAATTTTAGCACGATTGCAAATGATGCGGAGTTGCGCTGGTGATCTAAGTTTCTCGGAACCTCCAGCCTGATTGAAGAACACAGAACTCAGACTGTGGACCCTGCACACCAGAATAGAGTGGATGGGGTATATTCTAGAAGCAGGCTTAACATACTCTGAGTTAGTGACTTGGTTGGAGCTTGACTAAGCCCAGGTTGAGAAACTGGTGATATACGGTTTCAGAACAGCTGATATGAATTGGCTCAATCAACTCAGAGTATTACACTGTTTTCTCTGAATATTGTGTGTGACAACGTGGCAGAATGCAAAAGAAGCTCAAAGTGAAAGACAGAGTTCATCCTGGATGGACACAAAACTCACGAGTGGAACTTTATATTTCATCTGAGAACACTTGGGGATCCCGAAGTGTTTTCCTGCTGCGTCCTGAAATACCCCCGTATTCCGGTCAAAACATGGATTAGTAGTTTTTAACCCTTTAATATCCTGCTCAACTGTTTGGTTGTGACTGAACCATCAATCAATGAATCAATGAATCTTTACTTACATAACGCCAATTCACAGTAACTGCTGTCTCAAGGTGATTACCAAACTAAACCTGTTTATAACGTGACCCAGTGGCAGCATGTAAATTCTAAAGAGTAAGGGGCCGAGGATGGAGCCCAGGGGGACACCACAGGCCAAAAGAGCTGTATTTCCAATTTAAACTCATCTATGGACACCAAACTGACTGAGTTTCAAGACAGCAGGTTCACCACACGGTGACGTGACTGCCAAGAAACTAATTTTATTTCAAATTTTGCGATATGTGGGACGTCACCAAAATTAATTCACTTCAAGGATATGCCAAAACCTTCCTCTGGGTGAAAATCTGTGCATTTAAACCGCAATGTTCTGGTTTCAATTTGTCTAAGAACATAGTTTCAAGAGAGTGTTTACCATATTATGACGTCAACGCTCCAAACAGCTTATTTTTTGGTTTTAAATGCTGTTGAACACGTAATCACCTCTAGGATATGCCCAAAATATAAATCTGGGTAAAACCTCATGAAAATCAATACATCAGTTTTTCCTTCAGCAACAAACAGACTAAAGAATGAACAAATGCACAGAGATGAAATCAGACCCTCCTCCCTTTGTGTGTGCCAGTAACTACGTTACTAGATACAACCAAAAACACTCACTAAAACAGACTATTACCCATGAGATACACAATTTTATCATGAAATAGTTTTGTGTGCCTGATGTTTTTTTTGCTGTTTAAAAACACGCTTTACCAAACAATGTGTCATTTTAGGCTTAATTTTGAGAATCTAAGCTATTAAATTAATAATGATGCAAAAAAATAAAATATGCAAAGCACAATATTTTCGATATGGTTATTGCATATATTCTTTCTTGGTGATGATATTAAAGGGTTTAAGGTAACTGACGGTCTTTTAGACCTCCCAGTCGCAATACATACTGTAATTGTAGGGCCTCCTGCAAACTTTAGAACAAACTCAAACTAAGAATGTCAAAAGAAAGAAAGAGATAAAAATTACACTCTATGAGGATAAATTCATATTTTACAGTGTCTTACACGCAGAGATAAAATCCTGGCATTAGCACGGTGTAGTCCCAGGCAATAGATGTTGTAACTAACGTTTACACTCTCTAAGAGAGAATTAAATTTTTTTCCGCTTGACGAAATGACGATCTCCCTTTGCCAAAAGACATCCAATGAGAATAAAAAATCCATCTACAGGTGATGAGCGAGGACAGAGATAACATTTTCCATTCAGTGAATTTAGGGTAGTTCGCAGGGACTCCAAAAACAACAGGGTTCAATTTATAATCCGGGCCTTTGGACATAATCGTAGAAACATTTATTCTAAAACCCTGTCAGCTACGCCCACATGATCGGGGGGGTTGAATTCGTCTGTCAGCCCTTTTGTCTATTACAGGAAATTTGGAGCACATTTGGTATAATAATAACATAAATGAGCTGATTACTATGTTTTTCTGACAAGAATGGCTTAAGATAAATAGTTAATTTTTGTATAATTTTTTTTAATCAGGTTATGACATAAACGCGTATGGACTGATGGTGAAAAAAATAAATAAATAAACAAGTGCTTGCAAAAATTAAATGGTAATAAACTACATAAAGAGGTTTTACCTCACAAAATCACACTGCTGAAATCTAATTATACTCACTATTGTTTTTAATCTGATTTTATTAAATATATACTATTATTTTACTATTATGGGGATCTCTGCTATTGTTTTTTTTCCTTTATTATTATTGTTTTTTTCATTATTATTATTATTATTATTATTACTATTATTATTATTATATTACCACTTACTGTTAATTATACTTTCTTTTATTATATATTCACCATGAATTTAATGTCTTTCTATTTATTTTTTTATTACATTATTTTTTACTCACTATTTAATTACTATTATTATTACTATTAGTATTATTATTATTATTACTATTTTTATTACTATTATTATTACTGTTAGTACTACTATTATTATTATTATTATTATTATTATTATTATTATTATTACTATTTTTATTACTATTATTATTTAATGTTTTTTCTAATCTCTACTATTTTATTTCATCATTCATTCAGTGGAATACTATCAATGTTTTTTTTCTTACTCCCTTTATAAATTGGGAGCGAGAGAAAGAGGGTCTGTCTCATTTGTACCAGGAATGTTTGACCCTAAATGTCGAAATAAATCCTGTTTATTAGTTTTGCAAATACACAATATTGTTTTTTTTCCCTATCAGCCAGTCTCTTGCCTTATTGCTTCAATTAAATTTGATTTTGATTAGTCTGTGTCACCAGATTATAAAAACACCTGCTGATTAGCTCCAAGCCTCCAGCTGCTCCCCTGCTTCTTCTTCTTTTTACTCTCTGCTCATCACCGAAGTACTCTCACCTCTCTCTGCTCGCTTCTTTTCAGACTAATTAGAAACATTTCAGCCAGAATCTTAACATGTGAAGACGTGAACAAACAACTTGTTTTCCCCCATCTCCCTCGGTGGTTTTCTAGGGAGGAACAAAGCAGCGCTGTTGTTCTTTTATTGTAGAAAAATAAATCTATAAACTCTGTTCTTTACTGTACCTGTAGGAGGCCGCAGGGACTGGGTCCTCATCGGAGGGAGGGGCATGGGAAAAGCCTTTTATTTGAATAGAGAACCTTTCGCCAAGCTAAATATAAACACTGACCCGCCATCTGAAATCTGAAAACCACTGCTAATTGCACTGTGGGCTCAGAGCAAAAAATCCAGTGGGTGGTTCAAAGCTGTGATTCAAGTGGACCGGCCCAGCCCTGTGCGTGGGTGACGGAGTGCCCCGCTGTAAAAGTGGAGCATTGTCCTAAGCGTAAGGGGAGAAGGGGGAGAAGGGGGGACAGCTAGGCTGGTCAGTGTCTCCTAAAGGGTGAGAGTCAGTTGTGGCATGTGAACCATATGATCGCCCAGTCTGTAAGAAAAGAGAAAGAACGGAGGAGGTAGTACAAATATACTTGATAAATGTACAGTATTCTAAACTAATTCGCAAATTTTTTAAAAGATATACGCAAATTTACATTTACAATAAACAATACAGTTCTCCTTTTTTTGCCCATTGTAGACAATCGCTGTGATCTCAGGCTGCTCTTAAAACCAACGGTATTTAGTGAAAGGTAATTATATTTTGTATAATAATATTAGTCCCGACTGTAGGTTGACTTTGATTTTAATTTCAGAAATGAATATTAAAAAAAGAATAACAAGTAGACATTTTCTTTTCCGTTATGAGATCCAAAAATCTCCTGTTTCTCCTTTTTGTTACCAAAAAACAACGAAAGATATGTAAAATAAAGGGTTTGATTTTCACTTTCTAATCTTAATAGTTAATCAGCAAGGAACAGAAACGATTTTGATTTTTAGTTTTCCGTGACCAAATGTGGTAATTTAATACGCGCCAAGTGGGGGCGGGACTTCTGGGAGCTGTCAATCATCACTTTATTCCATAAACATTATCAGTTGATTTCTGATTACGACTAAACTCGACAATTTTTTTTTCATTTCTGTTTCCTAGCAATTTTCTTCATTTTTTTTACAAATAAGAAAATGATTTTCAAATTATTTCTTTAGATTTCCCACACTCCTTTTTCATTATTGAAATACCATTTAGATTTTTGTATCCAAAGAAACAAGAAAAAAATCAAATACCATTCATTTTTCATATTTGAAATATCTTTCCAAATTGACACCAAAGTGCTTGTAAATTTGTATTGAGGCTTGTAAAAGTGTCGCACTTCATTTAAATTTGTTTTTAACAAATTTTAACAAATTTGTCGTTTTCCAAAATGTAACTTTGTTTTTCTTAACTCTGAAGGTTATATTGTAACATATATTGTAATAGTTGTGCTGCACCACCGGGATATGGAGCTCACGAGGGAACAGGAACAGAAAAATTATTGAAAAATAAAATCGAAAACATGTCAAACATATAAGTAAATAACAGGTTTGTTTTTGTTAAGTGGCGAGAGCATTTATGCCCTCCTGATGTACATGTTTGAGTACCTTTGTCTCTGCAGTGACTGCAGCAATGAATAAATGTTCATGTACAAAACAAGAAAACAGTAATTTGCCTATATTTCATATGAAATGCACTGAAGGCTTTTTGTGCACGTCAGCGTTTTCTGTGGTGTTCAGTCAAAAAACAGAGTTTTTAATGAATGAAGTTTCATTTTTGACACTTTTAAATGAAAAGTCACAACACTTTATTTTGCAGCAGGTGTTAGCTCACCTTGCTCTAAAGCAACCGATGTATTTTGGGACCTACGGCACACTATGGTGATTCTCACTGTGTTTTGTGGACACACACAGATTTACACGTCTTCAGCTGGCCTCTGTGGCCGGGCTTCTGCTCTTCCTCCACCGACACTTCCTCCAACACGACCAAAATAAGCCTCCGCTTCTATTTCAGTGCTACAGTTAGTGTGTTTCCTTTTTTACAGCTGTTGACAGTGGAGGCTTCTGTCAGGCGTGATGCACCCGTATTTAACTCAGTTTATTCCTTAAATTAGCCTCAGGTGATTTTCTGAGGGGGCAAACATTATAAAAATGTAAATTAAAAAAGCTCGCCTGTATGATATACATTAAAAATCTATAGGAGGAAGACCTGAAACCTGAACTTAACTTAAAACCGCTTCAGATGAAAGACTAGAAGGAAGACTAAATCTTTTCAGTGATGCAGTGATGAGGTTTTCAGCCGTATAACTGGAATGAAGCCTTATAAAACACTGATGTAGTGTCTGGAGCTGCAGATTATCAGCCCACATTTTGTCTGGTTCTTCATGACAGGCCCATAATCAGGCTTTTACCCTGATATTGCTATACGTTTAGTGCGCAAAATGCTCGATTTTTATATAAACATTGATTTATGTCACAGAGAAAGGTTGTAGCGTGTGCTTATAGTTCCCTCTAGTGGACAAAGTTGATATTTTGCAGCCAAAATCCCTCCGTGTGGTTAAATTCTCATTTTTGTGCCGAAGGGAGAGCCCTCCTGCTCCTATCCCGTAAAACTGTGTAAAATAAGATGAACTTTGTGGTATTTCTATTACATCGATGTTGTAGTACTGCAAATTAATATCCCAGAATAGAAGGAGATATTATGGAATAGTCATCACCGCCGCCTGCAGAACCTTTGTGTTGATAACTCAAAAATAATTTTATAGATCTTTTGAAATTTCATTCCCCCATAGACCTTAGCGTGAGGAAGAAATTAATTGATTTTGGGAAAGACCGGCTGTATTTTTCTGACATTAGGGGGAGCTTTATCTCCAAAAGCTTTTGGACCATCATTTCTCCACAAGTTTCAAGTTAATCAAAGCTGGTGCATACGAATCGACTGGAGAAAATCTATCTTGTATCATATTTTACTATTTTACACCAGGAGGAGTTTTTTTTAAAATCTTTTTCCAAAAAACTATCATTTTCGGAAATAACTTTAACTTTAATTTGAGGAGTTCAATCAAAGTGATTGCTTGTAGAATGTAGGGGATTTGGGGTATTGGGGATATACCCTTGCTGTTGGGGATAACAGTTCAGGACTAAGGTTATTTCTGCTGAATTTGAAGCTTCATATCTCACATAAGGTAGAGATATCATCAGTGAAAGAGGATGTTAACAAGGTTGTGGAAACAGCTGGACATTTCTGGCGTTGATGATTCATCCCTTCCTTCCTGCCTTTTTCTACTTTTATGAATATTTTGGGCAGGGTGGGAGAGTCCAGGCTCAAACACAGAGTCTCATTGATGCGAATGTTTGTTTGGCAGAGGGTATCTTAGCCACAAACCCACTCACTCACTCACACACAGACACACACACAAACACATACACGAGCCCACACACACACACACACATGCAGTCCACATTGGAACATGCGTTTTTTCATTAAACGTCTTTTTCTTCCAGTTCCTACAATAAAGACGGAGCCACATGACGACTTTGATGCCCCTCTGGTTTGCATCCAACACAGTCCCGGCCTCTCAATGCCACCAAAGACATACTTACCACCTCAGGTCATGACTCCCATGATGACCTCTGACCTCAGGCCATGTATAGTAGGCGGGGCTTACTCTGTCAGCCAGCAAAGATTGGCAGCCAAGCCTTCCTCGTCCTCTCCGAGCACCAGCCCCAAACTGCACGACCTGTCACCTTTCACAAAGTGCCTTCCTCCCGCTCCAGGAGCCCAGCACCCGGACCAGATTTCCCCGATCCTACATGTCTCCACCATTCAAGAAACCCCTGGGCGCTACCAGCCGCCCAGCCTCAACCTACCCAGCAGCTCCTCCTCTTCCCCAACATCGCAGCCCTCCACCCCGACTGATGTCCCCTTCTCTCCCGCCCAATGCATGACTCCAGCGCAGCTGATCAACAGCAGCACCAGCCCCGGGGCTCAGCAGCACCCCAAGGGCCCTGAGAGGGGGCGGGTCTCCCTTCAGGTAGAGAGCAGCCCCACAACGCTTTCTGTTAGCATCAAGCAGGAGCCACAGGAGCTGGACCAGATCTACCTGGATGATGGTGAGTCTAAATATTGTTTTTTGTTTGAGAATATGTTTACTCTTGCATTGCCTTTTGGGATTAATAAAGTATTCTGAGTTCTGAAACCCCCGATGAACTGAAAAAAAGGATTTTATTGCCCTCTAAAATATAATGAACTTTACATGCAGAGTTGTTGATTAGATTTCTGATCAGTTTCATGTGATTCGCTGGTCATGATGCCTGGAGAAGAACATTTCAGCCTTATAAAGTCAGCTTTTTATTCTGGAGCAAAACGCCTTACATTTAAAGGAGCAATTCAACATTTTAAAGAAAAGCTTCATTGGGCTTTTGTGATAAAATATTTGAGTGTGATTGTGAGGGACACTTCAGATGGACTCGATGGTTCCTACAGTATTTCAATGGTATAACAAAGGCCCAAACATTGATTTGCACATCAGGACAGCTGGACGTCTCCACTCGGCCCCTGCTTAGTCAAAGTTTAGGTTTGGAAAAGTAGGATCATTGGGTCCATGTTGCCGATGGAGGAGTGAGAGGAGGCAAATCCTAATTCAGCCGGCACAGCAGGAGAAACAAATATGATCCAAAAATGATTCCAACTAACACAAAATGAGATTTTGGTAAAGTCTTCCATCATTGAGCTACTTTTCAGTCTGGTCCTCTGCCATCAACAAGATCGAATCACAGTTAATGTTAAACAACATTTCTGTCATCTTGTCATCATCTCTTCTTAGTTGTGGTGAAACGGGCCAAACATTTGTAAAAAAAGCCATTGCTAAATGGTCATTAGTGTCACATAGAGATGTTATCATATTTTATAATGTATTTCAATCTATTGCAAAATTCCAATTTTGACATTACATGCACCGAAAATAGAGGAATGCATAATATTTTATATGTAGCGACTTTTCTGATTAACTAATTAAAAAATAAAAATCTTAATAAGTTTTTTGTTTTTTAAACAAATAGTAAAGCATTTAGCACATTGTATCTAGCCTCACAGCTTTTATAGTATAGATGTAAGTAATACACCAAAATGTGCAGCTTGATCAGGATTACTCTGATTCATGATCTAGTAACATTTCACACACCCTACTTCTCTTATGGGGAAACTATGCCACCTTTAGTTTCCTTTTACTGGCTTTTGTAGCAGACCAGGAGTGAAGACTTCACTTAGAGGTTAACCAAGCCTTACTTTAGTCGACAGAAGTAGAAAAAATATTTTATCTCTCTAAAAACTCTCTCTTTTTCTTTCCATTGCTCTCCGTTCTCTAACTTCTGAGGTTATTCAATCAAATAAACCTGGTGGTCTAGTTGATATATACGGCTGTAAACCCTGAACGAGACAAGCTCGCCTAGCCAAGATCACAGATATAATAAATATAGTTTTGTGACCCACTTTATTTATCTCAGGGAGAGTTTTAGGAGCACCAGATTCATGATCTCACTTCCCTGGCCCTCTCTGCTCACCACTGAGGTTAGGGGGCCATGCACCGTGCACTGATTTGAAATAAATTTGATAAATGATCTTCCTGGGGGCGAAAAGAAACAGTCCTTGAATGTGTCCTAATCCTAAAGAGAAAACTATGAAGGAACACTAAGCAGCAGCTATCAGCCGACGGAGCAGCAGAACTGTGATCCGTCACCCGAGCCCCTGCTGAATCGTCTGGCCGAGCTTCCTGGAGATGGCGACTGAGCCGTTGTTGTTGCGCCACAGACTGGAGGACTCAGACTGTTCCCATGCTACTTCCTCCGAACAGTCTGGGTAAATACATTAACACTCGTTAACCCTGTCTGTCGGGGATATTTGGCCGGCTAGAGCTAAAGATTTGATTTGCAATAATGTTCTCGCTGGTGCCACCGCTGCTCACCTTGCCTGAGTTTCAAACCAGGTGCAGTTAAAGCTGAAAAAAATGGATATTTGAGGATGGCCCTCCAATTACACTTGTTTTCACTGGCAAAAGGAAGGAAATTCTACCAAACATTCCTAGCCTGATATGGCTTCTCACTTCATTAAATACTTTGGCGGAGTTTGATATGAATTTTTGGTTTATGGCCTCGCTCAGGTGTGCCGGTACTGGAACTATAAGTCCTCCACGCTCGTTAAAAGTCAGCATCCGAGACTCTGAGGGAGCCCAGAAATGGGCTGTCATTAGAACTTAATGAAAGGATTATTTGTGTGTATTCGAGGCCTTTCATTTTTATTTATCTCTATTATTCCATTCAGTCAATGCATTATTCATTCGATGTCATGTTAGTCATATTCAGTAGTTTCAGTGTTATGTCACTTTTATTTATATAGTCTAAAATTACAGCAAATGTTGTCTCAGAACACTTTCCAAAAAGACAATACGGACAAAATCCGATCTACTAACAATTAAAACAATTATTACAAAATGTACTCACACTTTAGAAAAGAAAATAATGTCTTAAGAAAAACTCAAACACTTTGTGAGTTCAATCTCGCTATTGCCCCATAGTTAAAGCAGTTTCTCATCCAGTCAAACTAAACATCAACTGAGAACAAATAAACAGTTAAATTAAAGCACACACGACATACGATTAGAACACCTGCCAGCCAAACTTCTTAGCCAGTCCTATCAGGGTTCACCGAGGCTCAAATGAGGAAGAGGGAAGAGGCATAACCTTCAGTACTAGAATCACTTAGTCTGGACAAAACATTCTCTTTAACATATAAGAGTTTCCACAAAGCACAATAAAAACACAGGATGCACCACTTGCAGTTCTAACCAAATATAGCATGTTTGATTCATAAGGCCATAATAAATTGGTCTAATGTCGGCCTCAGGAAACACAATTTTGGTTGGAATCTGAAATTTCTTTGGGCGATCAGGTAATAAAGCGATTTATTGTCCAGCATGTCAGAATTTTTTTCACATTGTTCCCGACCTGTTCTGAAGTGTTAAGAGTTAAACAGGTTTGTGTTTAATCCTGTATAATGAAGGATTAAACACAAACATGATGGTAGGTAGACTCCGCAATGCTACCGCCGCTAACTGGAACAACGATAAAGAAGGAATACCAGGACAGAGTATAAGTTAGAGTAAAAATAAAAGAGCGTTGTCGCTGGGATCACAGAATACTTCTGTAGCCAGGGTCGACTTGCCTCCTCATGAACGTCACATCACTTGACGTGAACGGATTGTCGCTGTCAAACCTGTAGTAGAACATGTAGATACGACATGATCTCATGGCTCTGTGATTGATTGGTCTGAGAAGGTGAATGTTGAAAAATCACCACTGAAGACTAAAATATTGTGTAGTCTGAAGCAGGCATAATTAAAATGAGACAACTGGTTCTGGAATTTTGTCTGGGCTACCTTTGATTGCTAAATGTCGCAATACTTAAGCGGCTTTGAGGGGCATTGTGTATGCTTTTTGGTGGCCATGTAGGCGGCTCACTTGACTTTGCAAGTTGCTGCAGAAAACGATACTTCCGAGGGACAGTTATTACATAAAACAGTTATCGTCTAAAACAACCTTTAACTGGAATTTGGTTTGCTATATAGAGGACATTATCAATGTTGGGAAGTCAATATACAATGTTTCAAAATTGAGTTTCAGAGTGTGAAAACTCATATTATCGTAATAACTGGAAAACGCATTTCCTCTGAAAACTTTGATAACACGACTCAATTTAGGAAATAACTAACATTTTCGACCTGATAGCACCTGCAAACATAACAACAACAAAAAATTTGATTTCGGTTTCAATTTCCAGTATATTTTGCAAAGTTGCGCTGCCATTTACTGGTCTGGAATGCAAACTACAGTTTATATTTGTAAATCTGTGTGCAGAAGGAACATAAGTTCCTAATATTGATAAATTACAAAAGAAACCATTTATAAGCTGTCATCTAAATAGAGCCGGAGTGAAAGAGAAACAGTCAATAAAAGGTTTTTGTTACCCTTCTGGCTTTCATCAAAGATAGAGATATCCCCTCCCTGTTTGTTTAGCCCCCTTGTATCCACAGCATCCTCCTCTGTGACATTCTCTGACACCGTCCCCTGAGTGGTCACAAACATATCCTCTCATGGGAACACTGAAAGGTGTTGCCTGGCACAGAGTCCGAGCTATAGGTTGCGGCGTGCACATGTTAAACTACACAGTTACTAATGCGGAGGGAGATGGAGGCCGGCCACGCTGCCATAAAACCTGCCGTCCGGAGATGTGTTCATGCTTGTCTTTGGCTCAGAGGGAATGTGGAAGCTGTGGCCAAAGCCATACGTTATTCTCCACAGTAGTGAGGAGAAGACGTCTGTCAGGGCTGAGGTAACTTTTCTTACTCAAAGTCACCATCTGAGCCAAAGAGCATTTATATTTTATGGCGTGTTGCAGCCTTGTTAGTTGTCAGAACAGTACAATTGATGACCAGAGACTCAGAGGATCATGGGAAACTTATTTTGGGGTGTACATCTGACTAATATATAGCTGAAGACTCTGTTGACTCACTTGCTTTTTCTAATTATTTGCAGACACAGCTAACAAAAAAGCAGTATTTTTTATTAGTCTTCTCAATTAAAACATGAAGGACGTCATCTTGACTTTACACATAATGTCGTCGCAGTGCTTTCAGGAAATATGAACTTTTCTTATTTAACTTATGCATAGAACTATAACTTTAAATAACAAAATCAATGCCTGCTATGGATTATTTCTCCACAGTTACTGGTGATTGATGGCAACGCAACAACGAATCTAAAAATCTTACTTAAAGATCTCTCTTTTTCCCTCTTTTATTCCATATTTCTGGTTCGGGGAATCTTTTGAACAATCTCCTTGGAGGAGATGAGCCTGACTTGCTCCCTGCCCTATTTTTGAATCTCTGTTAAAAAACATACACTATTTCTATAAATGTGCTTTTACTCGAGTCTGAATGTTATCTGAAAAGTCACTCCCTAAGCTTTTATAATTGTTAATATTGTTATTATTATTATTATTAAGTAGGAGTATGGGTAATAGTAATGGTTATAGTTTTATTATTATTATGTATAGAAATCTCCCCAAAGAATTCATATCAAAATTGTTTGGCAACACTTTTTATAAATGTCATGACCAGAGTGCATTATGGGAGCAGTCATTGCGGTGAATTTCAAAGTACCAATAATGATACTCTCCAAAATAAACATGATGTTTACTGATGCACATTTTTAACAGTCATAAAACATAATAGTGACACGTATGGCTTAAAAGTTAAAGCGTCTTAGATGTTCTTGATTAATTATGTCAGAGAAAAGTTGTGGATATCATGGAATCATCACTGCCACATCTGTTACGGATCATTTTCCAATTTTATACCCCCATAGACATTTTTATTGTTTTGTTATTTTACAAAAAAAAAAAAGGGAATGAACTTCACATTTAATTGGACGAGTTCAATCAGGAGAATTGCTAGTACAACGCAGGGGACTGGGGCTTTTTCGGGGATATACCCTTGCTATTAGGGTTGGTGAATACTTTCCTGCACATATCATCATCAACTGCGTGATTCTGTTAGACAACATAACTTAGGTAAGTGGTCATAATGTCCCATCAACCTGTAGTTCAGGGATCACCCAAGGGCGGCCTCTAGGGCGAACACGGAATGCAAAAGGCTTCCATGTGGACAACAAAGCCTGATGACATCAAAGGAATTGGCAAGATTGCCCTTTAGTGGGTGTATGGTAGGTGCACTTTGAAGTCAAGTCATTTTCTGTTGTGATATGAATCAGGACAAATGACAACAAGACATATCCCAAGATACTTTTCAAAAAGAGCAGGTCTAGACAGCCAAAAATTCAAACGGATATCGAAGGTGCCTTTAATTTGTATTCTGCGTTCAATTGCTACGTATTTGTACATAATTATGGAGAACTAATGTATACTGAAGAAACAGAGCAGTGCGACTGGAAATCTTTGAAGGCAGTGTAGCCATAATTCTAGTAAGACATGACAAATGTCTGCGAAAAAAACAAACAAGAAAAATTAAAGTGTAAAAAGTTTTTTTTTAATCTCTCCTTTACATGTCACTTTATATTTAATGATATCCTAAGTGAACTCTGGGCGTATTGTTGCCTCCTTTTTTAACCCCCAGTTATTCACTGAACATTATGGCCATTCTTCCACTCTTCGCTGCCATCTTGTGATTGCATGCATGGCGAATGTTGCAATTTTAGTTTCATACCCACGCTTTATTTAAGAACTTCCATAAACTCCTTGACTTTATAACCGTGGTCATAAACATTTGTGATTGTAAAAAGGATTTACTATTACCCCATAACACCCCGTACATGCAGTCGTCATAGAAAGTTTATATCCTCTCCCATTTTAATATATGAAGGAGCATAAATATTTAAGACACTTTTAAGTATTGTGCAATACAACAATTAAAATGTCAGCCAACACCAAACGAGATAAATCTTTCACAGAGACAACAAAAATAAATACAGTTATAGCAGAATAATATATGCTCAAGATGTGAAATCAAAATATCAAAAGACTAATGGTTGAAAGAAACTATTACCAAATCTCAGTTTTTTTCTAGATTATATATGTATATACTGTATATATATAAATGTATATATTATATTTATGAAATTCAGACTCAACAGTGACACTTACAGGACATCAAGGTGAAAGGGAGAGGAGGTAATACTATTATTCTGTAACATTCGCTATCCTACTCTGAAGACGGGATCTGCTAGATCAATTTAATTGACATAAAATATGAAAGTAATAGTGGAAGCTTTAGCACTTAGCTTGTTAGTTTAGAAGTTAGCTAGAAACCTTGAAAAGATTACCACAGAGAGTGGATTTGTAATTGTCTCCACCCATTTGTTTTTCGAATGTGTGTAGCTGAGGGTTTATGACACAGGCTTTTACTTTGAAATTAAAACATAATAAAAAAGACTTAGGTGATATAGTGTGACACGAGGAGGACTGCTTTACTTTATTTTCTCATCATAGCAGAAACTCACAACACTGGCCAACTCAAGTTCAAAAGAAAAATACTTAAATGAACCGCAAAACTGCTTGGTAACAGGAAATATAAAATCCCTTGGTGATTTTGCTGAGGCCAAAACCATAAAGAATGATTACATGTATTTGTCAAGTTAAGGTTGACAAGGATGTTTGGCATTTGTTATAAAAACATTTACCTCATGAAGAATATCATGAATAAATGGCTTGTGTAGTTTCTGACTCATTAAAGAAATCTTTCTCCAGACCTCCAATGTTCAAACTCACCAGTCATTACTGGTTCAAAGAGTTTTGCAGTCACCTTGCCTTTAAATACACCTAGACAGACGGATACAATAGATTCCGTATAATTCTTATTAAAGTTAATGTGCATGTATATACCTGTGCACTATGTGCGTTATTTATGAGTGTGTATGAGACAAATGGAGTGTGTAGGAGACAGAGAATGTAGTAAAGATGAATGTTTCAGTGCACTGGCTCTTCTGGGAAATTGTGACAGAAGAGTGTATTCTCTGAGCATTAGCAGGTATATCCTCCTCTTGGAGTCTGAATACTGGTGGTGATGGCTGATGACTCTGCAGATCTGATGAGCTGTGAGAATTAGACAGAGATGGACAGGTAGAAGGGGATTGGACAGAATCACACTTAAAGAGACAGCTACAAGATGATAGGCTTATGATGAAGGTGTGAAGGTGAGATGAATGAGAAGTGACTTTGGCCCGAGTGTGCAAAGGGATTGTCCTCCTGACTGAACTTTCACTGGAGCTTCATAACAAAAGCTTTTGACACATTTTTGCAAAGCGGCTCTTTGGGATTGACTTATTATAAACCAGTAGGAGCCTCATTATGTTGACAGAGAACACCATGCAGCCTGTGGCCTTTGCTTGTTGTGGCAGTAGACAGGGGCTTAGGGTTGGAGCCTTTTTCTATTCTATTGTGTTGAATAAGTGTCCGTCTGATGGATTCCTCTGTAGTAATGTGTTATTACAGGCCGGGCATGTTCACAGGTTTCAGCCCTTTAATGAGGCAAATAGTAATATCTTTCTAATTGTTTGGGAATTCCTCATTCGCTGTTGGTTTCCTGGTTGGAGAGCTTGGCTTTATCAGCGAGCTCCAGCTGCTGTGGACCTCAGCAGAACAGGAAACCGCCTCCTGGGTTATTTTACATTATATCCCGCCTTCCCTGCTGCTGAATAACTGCCGAGAGAAATTAGCTGAAGTACTTAAAATGAGCTTAATGGAAGTTGTTTCTGAGTCTAATGTCACAATTATGCTGGATATTCTTGATTTGTACATTCAGTATGTATAATTTCAAGAGTCCATACCTAACTCGGAACCAATTCTATATGATGAGGCTGTGACAGAGTCTTGTGTCACACATAGGCATCACACAACCCAAATCATTATCAATAAAACAAGAACAGCCGTGAATTACCATTCCGCCAGATCGAAAGGCTGAACCAGGCAACTGGACATTATTCCTTACCCTTTTGATAATTGTTTCTTATTTAAGAATTTGATAGCTTCCTTGAAGACGCTTATTATTGCAATTTTTGTTGGTGACTGGTGTGTCGTCCTTGCTTTGAGAGCGTCCGTTGTAAAGTTGACTGGTCTCTGTTGTCTGCATTGGGTTGGTGGTTGTGTTTACAATCCACAAATTCCTTTGACATCCTGTCACACTCCAGGAACAAACAACGGCAATGTGTTTGTATAAATGGACCTAAGGTTCACCAGGTAGTTCCAGAGCTTTTGGACCTTGAGAAGAAATGTTTCCAAAAGTGTCAACAACATTAATTTCCTATACCCAAATATCTTGTAATTAAAGTTTTGATACAACAAGATTTTTTCTGTTATTTCCTTCTTTTCCAAATTTTATTGATATGCATTTTGTTTTGAATAACAGGAAAATGTATTGACCTGTTACTAAGCTGTTATTATATGTTTATTAAGCTGCTCATAGTGTTTGCTGATCTTAGCTGGTTTGAAGCATCGCTATCTGTCAGGCAAATCAATGTGAACATTTGACACAGATGTCACTCTGGTGTTGGGACTGTTTTTAGGGCTTCGTTGCTAGCACACTTAGAGATCAATAGATTGAATTTTCTTCAATTAGATCCTCAATATCGAATGTGACGGCACAATGAAAAGTGGGCCACAGCAACCAGGGCATAAACAGTAAAAGATGTGGGCTCTGCGGGTTGAAAGAAAATATGTTTTATGTCATAATAAACATCCAACTTCTTTTTTTAACATTTCATTATCATGCAAATTCTATTCAACCTTGTATAGCATACAAGAATGAGTAAGGAGAAATATCTAAATGCCTAATCTAAGATTTAGATTGTTGCAGGACATGAGAGGGATGCTCAATGTATGGGTTTCAATGTAATAACAATGTAATAACTGCGCTTTGAGGTTTGCACTCAGAGATTATATCCATACAACTATATGCAGAAGGAAAAATCTGGTTCAAACAGACCAGAGGTCAGTCGGTTCAGTCCGAGGGTGGCAGCAGAGGGTGGAAACGAGGCCTGAGTGTTTATTTCTCCTGGTTGAAGTATGTCGTTCTGTAATATTGGTCATATTCTAACATTCACATGGCTGGTGGCCGCCTGCTGTTTCCAACCATGAGCTATGCTAGAAAGTATTTTGCGTTACCATATACATAGAAAACTGGCCCGTTGCAATCCTGCTGTTACTTCTGGTCCTGATCAAAGAATATCTTAAGTCTGAGAGATTTGAATTCAGCCTCATGAAGGCAGTAGATTTCAATTTTTTCTAATTAACTTCTAACCTCTGCTCCTTCATCACATTTTTGTAATAGTTCCATAATAAAACATCGGTGTGATCAAGGTGTGCAATTTAGGGGAAAAATATAAATCTTAATACATTCTGGCATTTTGTCAATCAATCAAACTTTATTTATGTTGAAACTCTCAAAAATGTTCATGCTAGATGCCATTGATTGGTCATGTATACAATCTATTGAGGCCAACGTAACACAAGAAACTCATTGGAAATAGTTACAGCAACTTATTTGATATAGTTTTTTCTTCAGTTTACTTAAAAAACATTTTTAGGCCAACAGTTTCAAATTTTCCTTTTCACAATGCAGAAGTTGAAGCTGATAAAACTTGAAGAATCAGCCTACAACAAGATGCCAGAGGTTTGAGAGTCCTTGAACGCACCATTATAGTTCCTACTCACAACGGTATCATCACACATAAAGACACTAACAGAGTGTGAAACTGGATGATATTGATAAAGACCAGATCGTAACTTGCTGCCTTCATTCTGGGGCCCGACAGAGAATTGTCGACCATGACCAAGGATCATTAACTCTGTACTCGGGATAGGAACCAAAATGGACCCACTGTTGCGTTCAGTTAAATTATCCATGGTGTTGATGTCAACAGATGCTCATAGAAAACTTGAAAACATCCAGATAACAGCTTTAGCTCATTAGTTAGACGTGTGGGTCCTTGAGCAAGAGATAAAAAATATATAAATAAAGTATATGTTTACTCTATACTCATAGCAGAATAAGTGCAATGAGATGACATCATCAGCAAGCGCCAGTCAAACATCAGACGTTGGAAAAGGGTGTTTTTTAAACAGATGAATGGAAGCAGTTCTAACAATTATGCAAAGTCATGGTGGTTAGCTCCAATGACTGATCGGGTAAACAATATGATAGGTTTAATCCAAGCCCAACACTAAATTACCCTGATGACATCATCAACTGGTCATCAACCCTCATAACCCCAACATCATGGCCATTGAATCAACCTTTAACATTGGTGTATTGGCCCTTTAAGAGTAAACCTTCATACATTGATGATGAGTTTATCCTTTTTTGGCCCTCAGCTACATCCAGAGAAAGTGATTTCGAGCGAGTGAGTATAAACAGCTCTTCTGTGTTGACAAATATCTCCCACCTTGCCAAGTTTTTCACGGAGACACGCGGCTTTGAGTCTCAACCCGTCCTCGGAGTGGCTTAATGGGTTCAGTGTGTCTGTGACACCCTTGTGTGAGGCCGCTGATGTGCTGCAGTTATCAAACCTCTCCACACATCTTCCCCTGCCTTTATTAATAACAACCAATCACCAACTAAACACAGTAACTAACCTCACGTCTAGACAAGACTGACTTATTACTGTCCTTTTAGAGAAGCACACACCAGGGACGTAGTTTGGAAGTTTTTGAACTACACATTTTTTCACTCATCTTGGCTTCCAGTGGATCAGAGACTTTTGTCCTCACGGGTCAAAATTGACTCGGTCTGGTTTGTGGTTTTACAAAGTCTAAGGATTAAGTAATATAATAATAATTTAATAAAATCAAACCATGAGAAGCCATGGTGACACAGATGTCATAAACTTTAATGCTTCGGAAAGTTCCTCACACAGCCTGTTTTCATTTTTGTTACAAAAGCTAAGTTCACTTATAATCTGGACGAGTCAATTTAGTTTATTGTGCCAAATCACAACAATTCACAAGTTATCTCATGGTACTTTTCCAAAAGAGCAGGTCTAAACCGACCACTCTACAGAGACGCGACAAATCGACTTGTTCAAAAACATGGAGACAGTGGAGGGAAAAAAAACCTTTAAAAGTGAGAAACCACCAGCAGATCCCAACTCAGAGTGGGCGGAGCTCTGGCTTTGACCCGTAGAGTTGATAGAGTAGGGGCGAGGGAGAGGTGGGGAGATAATAACAAGGCCTATGCTGTCGTCCCCGACATTAAGGGTATATCTCCGAAAAGGCACCAATCCCCTGCGTTGTAATTCCCGCTGATAGAACTCCTCAGATTAAATGTGACTCGTTAATCATCTCAAACAGTCCATATTAACTTAACCTAACTATTTCCATGAAGTCAGTAATATGCTCTAAGATCAGATACCATAGTGACAAAATAATATAAAGAAGATAAATACAGTTAAATAGTTCTTCTGAGCTCAGAAATAAAACGAAACAGTTTTCCTTCTGTCAATTCATGTATGAGATACATCTAGTCACAGTTTGACTTATGTTTGGGGAGTTTCTTCTTCTTCATTAACTTTCGGCTTTTTCCTTGTAGGGTCGCTCAACGATAACACCCGATCCGGTTAGAAAAACAGTTTCCTGTTCCCATATTGATTCGATTGATTTGATTTAGACATCGGATGCCGATCCTGACTCAAACCTCTCCTTTTATCCGGGCGTGTGACCCCCTTCGTTTGACTTATGGTTGGGAATTTATGGATGAGAAACTATGTTTTCCACAAAAAAACAAACTATTGTTAATGATTAAAATAAGAACTATTATAGTGAAATTAAATCTATACAAGCTAGATTTCAGTTCATATGAACCAATTGGGAAATAATTACAGATGGTTGGAAGGAAAGGGTCAAAAAATAACCATAAAAAATAATGAAAAATATTAGTTAGTTCTCTTTGAAGTTGTTCATAGTAGGTAAATGGAAACTAAACTCGACTAGCGGTTTAGGAAGTTATGTTCGAAAAACAGTAGTTTTCTTTAAAAAAAATCCCCCCCAACGAGTAAAATCTGAACTTTTAGAGTAAAACATGACGTACAGTATTCAAGATAGATCTTCAAATCCATCTCAGTAGATAGATTTAAAGATCTCAGTATCCGATCTCATAAAACTTTCCTTTTTAGCAGAACCTATAACTTTTAATTAACATCGCTGCTTTTTGCTCATATTTTTATATTATTATTATTATATATTTGTATTGATTCTTTTATCTGCTTTTACATTGTAGCACTTTGAGATTTGATCCAAATGTAAAGTGTGTTATAAATAAAATGTACTATTATTATTATTATTATTATTATTATTATTATTATTATCTCCTCAAGTCGATTTCTATGCACCAGATTTGGACTTAATCAGACCAAAGGATGAGAAATGATGGCCCAAGAATGTTTGGAGATAAAGCTCCCCAGGGTGACGGGCATAAACAGTACAACAAACTTTTCCCTAAACAAATCCAGTTCTTCCTCATACTAAGATCTATGTAGGAATAAAAGTTGGAAAATGATCCATCAAATAGTTTTAGATCTGCGACAATGAAGATTCCATAATATCCCACACTTTTCGGATATCTAAATAATGGTCCAGTTAGAATTCAGTTACGTGATTTCAGACCCTCTTTCTGAGTTTAAAAAAAGCAGAAATTGTGATTTATTTGCCTTAATTATAGATCTGCGGAGGATGAGTTGAACGATCATTAGTCAGGAGACTTTTTTAAAACCTTTTCAATTTATTAAATTGACATCTGTCGTAAAAAATGCTTTAATTCTGATTACAATGTGTTTACTCCATTGTGTTAAAGAAAATCTTAGGTCTCCAAGCTAGGATGCAGCATCCAATCAGTCTGAGGGAATTCCTCTGGCTCGGTTTTGTCGGGAACCGGCTCCAAGGGTGTTCCCGCTGCCCTCGCTCATTTCTCGTCCTTGGCGAGAGCTGAAAGAGGGGCCTCCTTATCCTGGACCTGGGGGCTGATTAAATCCGTGAGGACCTGATTAGAGATGGGAGAAGATCACCTCAAATTAATAAATGAGCTCACAGATAAGAACGTTAAAAGTAGACGATGAATAAACGTTCCTTGTCCTCTTTTGTTATCGGCACACTGATATCTATATTTTCCTTGGTTCAGCTTCAGTCGCTGCTGAGTTGCTCTTGGATCGTCCTTCCTCCGTGAACCTGAGAGCAGAGCAGACAAAAACAGATAAACAAGTACACCTGGATCCTTCAGAGACGGCTGGAGGTGACATCATCTCTCCTGATAGAGAAAGTCTGGGGAACTCAGAGACAGAGAGATTCTATTAGGCCGATTCAGAGGAAATAACAGGTGGAGCTCCGAGCGTTCTCCTGTAATAAATACTCAGCTCTGTGGAGTAGTTCATCATCTTCTATCGTCCTTATTCTGTTTGGTTTCACTGTCACTGCTTTGGTCTGAGGCGTTCTCAGCAGCCAAAAAGTCTCTGAAACCACAGATGATTAACACATCCTCAACAAGAACCAGTTAGCAGCTGGCTGGCGGGCATAATGAAGTGTTTAGTAGCTAAAAAGATGGGTTTTTTATTTTATTTAAAGCATCTATAAAAACAACAATATTGACAGGTAAAATAGGAAAAATACTTATTACAAATGTAAAATTATTTACAAAAGACGATGAATGAGCCCCTCAAGTCCTATAAAACATTTTTTATATTGCGTGAAGAAGATGATTTACTGTTAGTCCACATGTGTCTCTTGATGAACGAAGCCATTGTGTAACGGAATGAGATGAGTTTACAAAGTTTTATTTTTACCTCGGATTATCATACGACTGTAGTTGAGGGTTTAAGAAAATACAAACTTTATATTGTCACTCGTTTCATCAGGTCACAACACACACATAATACTTGTGAACTTCCGCTCTACTCCTTCAAAATAAAAGCACTTGAATGACTGTTTATCGGATTTAACTTCATAACCGTTAGTCCGATTTAGTCCAAATTTGGTGCAAATTTTGTATATTAACCCTTTGAGATCGTTCTTGTATCCAATACTTCTTATTTCACTCCTTAGGGGAGCTTTTTTTCACAAAAAATGCTTTTTCTTACATAACTTTAGATGTAATTTGACTAGTCCAATCAGGGAGATTGTGCTGTAAAGCACAGAGGATTGTTGGCTTCTTTTTGCAGAGATATAACCTTAAAGTTGACAACAGTGTAACACTAGTTTAATCTTTGTTCTAGTAAGATATTCTAACTAATAAAGATTTAACCAGTAACAATCTACCCCGAGATGAACGTTTGGATTCGTCAAAGTCAACCCATTCGAGACACTAAGATACTCATTTTAAGAAAGTTCATACTACTTAGAGGAGTTTTTGCTGCTTGTTGTAAAAAAGTATTTGTTTGTCTAGTTTTAGGCCTCAGTGTCCAACTTTTATGCAAATTTTAGGAATTCTTACCAAGCAAAACTGTCTCGCTTCATTTGAGTTCTTTGTTCTATACAAGGTAATGTGGTTATATTTAAGGTTTATATGGCTTTTTTCTAATATAGCTATTTACGCAATGCATTTCCATGCAGTGAATTACTCTTGTCACCATCTGTGATCAGTGTCTCACCAATTTGTGAGACACTGATGTTTGAAGACGCTCAAAGTTGTAAAATAAAACATGAAACTGAACATCACATACTATGCATTATAGCTTTGCTCCATGCGGAACATACAAAACAGTTTCAGACAGACTGATAATCGTTTTCTCTTTCTCTTTTTGCAGTTAACGAGATCATCAGGAACGACCTGTCGAGCATCTCCGTGCACAGCCACGCATAGTTTCATGACTAAATTGACACAGGAAGCAGGAATAAAGGGAAACAGCAAAAAAAAATCTCACATCTTGCTTTTCATGCTTGGACTACAGCATGCAGGGAGGAGGAAGAGTAAACACGAGGAGATAAAATGTATTTTTTAATTTTTCACAAAAGACCAGGGTCCAACGTGTGCCTTGTTTTTCCGCCTTTACACAGAAATTATTCACGGAATGCATCACATGACTATTGGTAGCGCTCAAACCTCCCCAAACCAACCATGCTTCTAGAGGACCAAAGTTTCTTTTCTATGTTGTTTTTGCAGCAGTTTGTAAATGATTCGGTGCCTACGATGGGATGTTATCTGTATATACAGTATCTGCTCTGCTTCCGTTTTCATATCTGGCTTTGTTAAAGAAAAAAACATTTAAAAGACTGGAAAAAAAATAAATATGGCCTCTGTTTTTTTTTAAATTCTTTTTTTTTTAGAAAATTTTACTTCTGTGGACAATAATTCCATAGTGTTGTAAAATAACCACAAATTTTTGACTTTGGCAAACATTAGCCAACAACTGCTACTTTTCCTACCGGACCAAACATTGATTGAAGCAAAAAAAATGATTAGAGAATCATTTACTGAGTTTTATATACTTTAATATTGCTTGAACAAATAAAATATTTGAAAACATTCTTTTACAAAAAAAAATGGTGTACTTGGTAACATGCACAATCGTGGAAAGTGCCTTACAATCAAATGTTTATAATTTTATTGAAATCCAGGCAAAATATATCCAAATTATATTAGTTGAAATTGATAGTTGAACATTAACACCGTTATGTTAATATAATTTTAATTGTTATTTGGGATTTTGATAGTAATGACCTTGTAATAACCTTGTTATACACCGGTAATAAAGCACAAGGTCAGTTTTCTCTTGATCAGAAACAAATTTATTTCCTATTTTATTTCAAAAAGGATTTCCTGGTCATGTAATGTGATATGTATTTGTCCTATCAAAATAAAAGCCCACTGTTTCAAACTAAACTGTAGGATTATTTACATAAACCTCTATTTTAGTCAAATTTAGATAAAGTAAAGAAACATCATGCAACAGATGGCTATCAAATTAAGTACATAAGCATTAAATCGGTGGTATTACTTAATAATAAACCTAATTATTTTATTAAGATATTAGGTTAATGTTAATTGATGTTACGCAAAACTTAAATACGTGTTTAGTTGCTCCCACGGCAGAAAATGTATGTAAATGTAGTCACAAGATAATGAGTCATTTAAAGTAAAATTACGACATTTGACTGGAACATAACACAAACTTTGAGGTAAAATGTTTTTTTATCAACTATGAAATCATCTCAGTTTTTATAAAGCTTGACTTTTATTTTTGGATGGAAACTATGCAAGACGCAAGAGTCTCTCAGAGAATGTAAACGTTCACCGTTGTTACTATAATCTAAAGGATTTAAGGGCTGCAAAAGTGACAATCATTAAAATGTCAAAAACAATCCTCAAAATTACTGGAAATGTAAATAAAAGCAGGAACCAGCAGATTTCGATTTCGATTTTTGTTTTCTTATCAAATTGTGGCGAAATTTAATTTAAATTTATTTAGAATTTCCATTGAATTGACTAAACATTGCAGTTCTAAAGAATAATACTTGGTAAATACGGTGGAGATATATAAAGGTAGAACTCCTTTCATTTTTTATTGTATTTATTCTCGTAGCATGTGCTTTGTTTATTCCTGTTTATCATGCAGCTTCTGTTCCATGCTGACCTACATTATACTGTGCTTTATGTACTATTGTGTTTGCTCTTAATGCAGATCTGAAGGGGTTTACACGAGTGTTCCCTCTTTGATATGTATGTATGAGTCTTAAGTTTCAGAACTGAAGGGAGTGGGAGAAGAAGCCATACTGAAATGTTTACCGAGAAAATTATTGTTAGTCTACAACTCATCATTATTGCTTTGTGATCTATTTTGTGTATTTGTCAATAAATAAGCCTTCATCTCATCTTGTTGTGTCTTGGTGTTGAAATGAATACATCTGTAGATGTTCCTCCTTTAGCAGCAACAACTGCTGATCAGTCTATGAAATCACAGAGATCAATCCCTGATATCACTGTGGCGGAATTTTGGCCCACGCTTTTTTCTTGGATTGCTTAAGTGCAATTGGAGGGTCTGTGAGCATGAACTGATCATCTCATGTCCCACCACAGCCTCTCATGGGGTTCAGGTCCGGACTTTGACTTGGATCCATTCAGAGGCGGACTTGCTCTTCTGCTTGCTAAAACTGTATGAACTCAGAGACTGATGATCTGACATTCTGCTTCTGAATTTTCTGGTAAAGATCAGAATTCTTGTTTCTCTCAATGATGGTGAGCCGTCCTGGTCCGGAAGCAGCAAACTCCACAATATTCCACTACCACTTCAATGTTTGACCGTAGGGCTGATGTTCTTCTAGTGGAATGCCTATTCTGGTTTCCACCAGATGGAACGGGATCAGATTCGAACAGATCAACTTTCCACTCATCAGTCCAGAGAAGATTCTCCCAGAAGATCTGAAGGTGGTTGTAGGAAAAGTCAGACATTCAGGCCATGAATTCTGACCTTTATTGAGGTGAGTGACTTCCAGAATGAACCTTCATTATGCTCTAGGAGGAATTTTGGAAGGTGGCCCACCTCTGTGAAGGTTAACCATTGCTCCAGTTCTTCATGTGTAGATAATGGGTCTCATTCTGGATCCATGGAGTCCCAGAACCTTAGAAAAAGCTTTGGAACCCTGCCAGACTGATGGATTTCAATCACCTACTGGAATTTCCGTTGATTTTGGCATAGTGTGTTACTGGAGAGACCTAGGATATGATTGAACAGCGCCGGTAGTGATAAATAAAGTTTTGGGGATTTAGTTTCTAAGAAAGTAAATGTTTTTTATTTCAGACAGATCCAAATGCATTCAGAGATCCTTGTTGGCTAAATAAATTTAATTTGATTTAAAACTGTCTATGCTGTTTACTCGGTTCGCCTTTGTTTTATGTGAATTTTGAATCCTTTCTTCAAATTGAGATCTGCTGTTGGACAGTTAAGGCCAGACTAAACGCACTCAATCAGACAGTCTATGTGAAGAGGAAAGAATATCTTAAATACTTCAGAGCAATAATCTAATAAAAATAGCAAAACCCATATATATAATTCTACATGTACAGTATATGTGTACATATTTATGTACTATATTCATTCATTATCAACACAGGATGGGTTGCCAGTTCCTCACAGGGATGACACATACAACCACTCACAATCACGGGCAATTTTAGTGTCACCAATTCAACTATATTGCATGTTTTTGGACTGTGGGAGGAAGCCGGACTTCCTGGAGAGAACCCGCGCAGACACATTGAGAACAACCAAATTCCGCACAGGAAGGCCGGCAAAGTTGGATTCGTACCCGGTACCTTCTTGCTGTGAGGCAGCAGCGCTGAACCCTGTGTCACCGTGTCGCCTGTGTCTATATGTATATGTGTATGTATATGTGTATGTATATGTGTATGTATATGTGTATGTATATACATATACATATACATATATATATGTGTATATATATACATATACATATATATATGTGTATATATATATATACACATATATATGTGTATATATGTATATGTGTCTATATGTATATGTGTATATATGTGTATGTATATGTGTATATATGTATGTGTGTATATACGTATATGTGTATATGTGTATATATGTATATGTGTATATATGTATATGTGTATATATATGTATATGTGTATAGATGTATATGTGTATGTATATGTGTCTATATATGTGTATAAATGTATCTGTATTTTTGTATATATGTATATGTATATGTGTACATATGTACATGTATATGTGTCTATATGTATATGTATATATGTCTATATTAATATGTATATATATGTATATGTATATATGTCTATATGTATATGTGTATATATGTATATGCATATCTATATGTGTATAGATGTATATGTATATTTGTATATATGTATATGTGTATATATGTATATATGTATATACATATGTGTATAGATGTATATGTGTATGTATGTGTATGTATATGTGTATATATATGTGTATAAATGTATATGTATATGTGTATATATGTATATGTATATATGTATATATGTATATATGTCTATATGTATATGTGTATATATGTATATGTGTATATATGTATATGTCTATATGTATATGTGTATATATGTATATGCATGTATATGTGTATATGTATATTGTATGTATATGTGTAAAAATGTATATGTGTATATATGTATATGTATATGTGTATATATGTATATGCGTATTTGTATATGCATATATATGTATATGCGTATATATGTAGTTTGTATGTTTACATGTATATGTATATGTGTATATATGTATATTGTATGTTTACATGTATATGTATATGTGTATATATGTATATTGTATGTATATGTGTATATGTATATGTGTTTATATGTATACTGTATGTATACGTGTATATGTAAATGTAAATGTGGATTTGTCTGCATGTATATGTGTCTATGTGTTACTTAGTAGAACATTTTGATGTTGTACATTTTAATTTAATAATATATTTATTTTCATACTTTGACTTGTCTTTACTTTTTTGCTGGTACTCGAATAAAGGTGTTGCATAAATACTTACTACCACTTAGTAAGTATGAGTTCAGTTTCATACAGGCAGTTCAACTGGGACAAGCTCCAGCCCTGAGCAGCGTCCCTGAACAGGATAAGTGGTAACGGATAATGAATGAATGAATGAATGAATGAATGAGTGGACAGTATTACTACTTGAGGAAAGAATGTTTGGACCTCTGCTTACCACTGTGGATATTTGTGGATCTGTTTCACGGCTGAAACCCCGTCACGTATTTGAAGGATTCATGACACCAGTTAGGATGAATCCCACGTTAACATCAGGCCTCACATCTCCTCCTTCATCCACCGAATGATCTGAGGTCACTCCTCGGACGCTGCTGCTGCTGCTGCTGCTGCTGCTGCTGCTGCTGCTGCTGCTGCTGCTGCTGCTGCTGCTGCTGCTGGATGATTCCAGCTGTGCCACGCTGACATCCTGTGGACTGCTGGATCTCTGCTGCATCAGAGGAAGGAAACCAGCAGCCATAAAGCTGAGCGATCAGATCAGTCTTTGTGTTTGTTGTTTGTTTGTTTCAACCAGCCACATCTTTATAGACACCAGCTGTTAGGAAAATCAGGATCTGTTGGTTGTAGTTTGTTATTTTTGCGGGGCTTCACCTGTCTCCTCCCCACTTGGTTGGTTTTAACAGTCATGGTGGAATCTGCTGCTCATTTATGCGAGCTCTCATCAAATGCAGCAGGTAAGTCCCGACTGAGATGAAAAACTATAAAACAATGAATACAATCGTCATTGACAGCTTGTGGAATCTAAATTAGAAAAAAGCAAGTTTTATAATAATTAATCATTTATAATATAGGACACCTTAAACCCAGTTTCTACTACGTTTGTTCAGATTTCCGCAAATTTGAAGTGGCTCTTATATCCGTTGATTACTGCATTTTTACATTTTGTTTTTATTTTATTAGCTTCCTTTTCCTGTATGGTTTGCTATTTTTACTGATTGTAATTTTCACACAAGTAATTTTTCTTTGTCATTTTCTTACCTATTTTTTACCTGGCCTGTTTACCTTTCTGGTTGTCTAGGATATCTCTTTGTCTCTTTCTCTCTTTCTCTTTTTATCTCTTTCTCTCTTTATCTCTTTCTTTCTTTCTTTCTTTCTTTCTTTCTTTCTTTCTTTCTTTCTTTTATTATTTGCCCAGATATATTTAGAATCAGTTTCTGAGTTAAAACACAAGGTTTAATGAATTAATTAACATTAAATTAAACTCAATGTAAAATTCAAATTAAAAACTTGCTGCAAGAAATGTATATCGTCAGGTTATCTGTAGGTATGTTTAAAAAAGCAGGAAATAAGAGTAAAATACGGTACAGAATACTATAAATCTACAGGCACACTAATAGTTTGTCTTATTCCAACTCAAAACCGATTTTGTTTTGATACATTTTTTGATACATTTATCTGTTTCAATGTGCTATTTTATATACTATTCAATGAAGAACTGCATGAAAGCTATATTTAATTAAATGTTAACATTTTCAAATGACAGCTCATGAGCAAGACTTACTTTGTTTTTTGCATATTGCAGCATTTAATTGCATTAATACCAAAAATGTTTTTTTTATTTAGAGTATTGGCTTATATTTGCATTTTCCCACTTTTTTGTTGGAATTATGTCTGACAGATGTTAGATGTTAGATGTTGGTTGATTTGTTTCAACCAACATCTAAAGTGTGGTTCCCAATAGTGGGTACCTCGCTTTGAAAAACACTATAATAGAATAAGTAGAATTGTATTGCAAATACTGCAAAAAAAAAAAAAAAAGACTTCCAACCAAATTCTAACAATTGTGTTAATTTACGGCCGGCCTGATTCCTCATTATTTTACAGAAACACCATCAAACAAAACATTCATTGAAGGCGCTCAGAGACTCTTGAAACTACTGCATCACATTTAGTAGAAATACAACAAGATTCATGTTATTCTTCACAGTTTTTGTGGGATAGGACCAGGAAGACTCTCTATTTGGACCAATTGGATAGACAATGAGCCAAGAGAGGGAGATTGACTGAAAAATTCCAGTGATGTCCACTAGAGAGCGCTCCATGTGCATAGATCTTCCTTCGGCTGTGGCATGAATGAATGGTATGATAAAATCTAATGATAAAAAAACATTATAGTAAATAGCAAAAATTAGGTAAAAGCCCAGTTACCTGGTTTCAGAACAGGTTTTAAAGAGTCCAGTTAATTGATTTGACACTATTGTGTTTATGTGAAGTTATACATGTTTTCATGTGTCTCTGATTGTTTGTAACTTTTAGTTCTGCACTCTGGTCCCATCCAATGGAGAATTGTTCCACTAATTCGACTCACGAAGAGCGGGAATGTGAGTTTGGACCACACTATGTAGTGGCACTCTTACTGATCGATACCTTGTCTGTTGTGGTGGGACAACCAGTCGTCGCCAGAGTGCTGTGGATCACCTTCACCTCCAAGAAAGCCATAGATATCCTCAACTGTTATTTGGCTCTTTTCCACAACTTGCAGTACATGATCTCGCTCTTGCATTTATTTGTCCTGCTCTTGCAGTCAGAAGCACATCATACAATCCTTGAGTTTCTGCTGACGTATGCGCAGATTGGGGGGCCAATGAGTTTTTCATGTATCTGCCTGGACAGAATTTTGGCTGTTATTTACCCCTCCTCTTATCCGCTGCTGAAGAAGTAGAGATTCAGGGAGTTGACTGCCTTGTCAGTCTGGCTGTTTTCGGTAACTATAGCCTTCCTGAGCGTCTGCCTGGAAGATTCCTCCACTGTCAACGAGAGATTACTGGACGGCATTTCCTTCATTTGGTTTGCATTCATGACTGGAATTATTATAAACTGCAGCTTCAGAATTGTGTGTATGCTTAGGAAGTCTGGGCCAAAGAAAAAGAAGATGCATCCTGCCAAGAAGTGAGCCTTTAAAACTATCTTTGGTACTTCAGTCGTTGTTTCCATTTTTTACTCTCCTCTTAATTTATTGCAATACCTCGATTGGAATGACTGTCTGGTTGAAAGAATAATTCATCCTCTATTCCTATTGTCATTGTCAGCTGCAAGTGCCACTGTTTTACCTCTTTAACCAACGAAAAATCACCTGCTTCAGGAAGGGAAAGAAAACCATGTGACCCAATGACCCCAGAGAGATGGGGCCTCTGGTTCTATTCACCATCTTGTGGCTGTGTTGATGTACTAATTACTCTCATGCACATCATTGGAGACTGTTTGGATTGCATGATTTACCAAAACATGACAAATCAGCTTTTTAACTAGCATGTTTAAAAAAAAGATGAAATTTTGTATTTTATGGGAAATAGTTCATTTTAATCATTTACTTCAACCTTTTTAGTAAAACGTGATTTTAGAAAACTATTTGACAATTTTTAGACTTTTTTGGTTTCATCAAGTTAAATAGTTCTGTTTAGTGCAATCTGCAATTTCCCCGTTGTCTGCAATTCCCCGTTGTCTGCAATTTCCCCGTTGTCTGCAATTTCCCCGTTGTCTGCAATTTCCCCGTTGTGGGACTAATAAAGGTTTAGCTTAACCTTATCTTAGTAAGGCTTTAATATAACAAAAAAAAAATTACACTTATCGAATAGGACTTTCTCAATAGTCATGGTTAATCCCTCCTCCTCATTGGACCCTTTGACCTGTGTTGTCCGCCAGGGCTCCACCCTAGGCTCCTTAACCTTTAGCATATACATGCTGCCACTGGGTCTTATCATGAACAGGTCCAGTCACATTTTCAAATAAGAAATAGATACTAAGAATGAGTTCAACCAAACAGTTGAGCGACACATTAAAGGGTTGACATTGATCCATGTCTATTGTGCTTATTACTATTTCAAAGTTTTAGTTCTCGAAGAAAACTAAGACTAGCTGTAATCCATAACAGCAAGGGTATATCACTGAAAAGTGCCCAATCCTCTGGGATGTACAATCACTCCCTCTGATGGAACTCCTCAAAATTAAATATTAAATTCTGTCACAAAGTGTTTTTCATAAAAAAGCGCCCCTCCCAAAAACCCTAGTGGGTGAAATATGAACTATTAGAGCAGCAGGTGATCATTTTGTCCTGAAGTTGATGTTGGACACAGGAAAAATAGTATCAAGGCAAATTTGTCAGTGCAACAATTGAAGGCTGTATCTCCTGCATTGAAGGAACAATTGAAGGCTGTATCTCCTTTCAGTTCAACCTTCAACATAACATTAGTATACTAACACTGTATGCTAACCCTTAAGCTTCCTTCCGCCCATTGATAATCACTTAACGAGATCATTAGCAAACTTACGCGCTGCTGTAGCAAATGCATAATGACTGGTCAACATGTCTAAAAATATTTGGTTTGTTGGTCTTTTGAATTTTGAGCTGCTTACAGGCACGATGAGGTTGTAATGTTACGGCTGTTCAAACAGTGAGGTAAAAACCAATCAACATGCAAGCATGGCTAAAACATGGAGACTATTTGAGTATGGCTTCACTTGTGTTGTAAATGTTGTGTTTTAGTACTTTTCTATCAAATTCACATTTTCGATCCAATGAGTCTATAGGATTTCAATAGAAATGTAATTTTGATAATGATTCTTATTTTATCGGAGGCAGTATGCTGCCAAAATCTTTCCATGAGGATGGAAAGTGCATTTAAAAAACGTATTTGTAATTCCTACACACCATGACATAAATATGCTGATCTGCAGGAGAGGACAACATAAAGAATTGGTCATATCAATGACTTTTTGATGGAGAAAGAATCTGACCGGTTAAGCTGACCCATCGTATCTTAAACTTCTATCTCCAACACCATGTTGGAGGTTGAGTGCCCATAATAAAGCTTTTATCTAACTGTTGCTATTTTTCACTATACACAAAATGCTAGATTGATTTATGTCAATTTCAAAGGTTGTATGAAGCAAGTAGGTGGCACCACCTAATGGGCGGAGGTAGTATTGTGCCGCCACAATCTCTCTCTGGGGTCAAAATCCAAAAGTTTCTATCCAACTGTCTTTCCAAATGAAGAGTCCTCCTCGTACAACTGTGTGGAATAACATGAATGTTTTGGAATATTCTCAAATTTGATGCAGTAAAGGCAGTAAATAAGCAAAGAGCTTCTGAGTAAAGTAAAGTAGAGTATTTAGTTGTTGTTAGTTGTTTTGTTGCATGGTCTTACTGTAATATAAGGACACGATAGCCTTTTCTATTAACAAAATAATCAGACGAGGATAGAAATATTGTTAGTTTTTTTGTTTAATCAGAGATTATTCACACACAGTAACAGGTACAATATTTCTGACACTGAAAACAAGTTATTTTGGACACCAAGGTGATGCAAATACACCTGATAGTTGTGGAGCTAATTGAAGTTAACTTTGGGGATGTACTTCAACTTCATTTAAAATAACCACTGAGCAGAACAGGTTAATGTGGAAAGAGTGTATGTGACTATATGATGACATCGTATGGACATGTTATGTAATATTCATGTGTGTCTCTTTTTCACTGTAATGTACACCTGTGCTTATGTATATATGGAATTGTTGTAATTTTACATTGCATATTTTATTTTGTATATTTTAGAAAACTATGTAAACTGCGTGGAGAGCTCATGCAATTTACAACCATTAAAATGTATATAAGTAATTTGATTTATGTGGACTAGTTTTTAACATGATGAAAGATTTTACTATTAAGTTTAACATAAACCACTGAGCTGTGAAAAAAAAGGATTTAGCCCGTTCCTGGTTTCTTCTGTTTTTATGTTTAATTCAGACTGTCATATCAGAAGATCTTTCACAGATTAGTCTGAGAAACACAAAAAAAAAGAAGAAATCAGGAGTGTGACAATTTATTTTTGTGGGTATGGCCCAATGCAAACTCTGGAAACATCTTATTACGACGGGTTATTAAAGTTTTAAACTTTACCTAAGACATTTTTCTTCACATCAGTTTAAGCTTGAATTTACCGCGAGAAAAGTAACACATAGCCCAGCAGACCATATGCTGCATTCACGGGCTCATTACACTTTGATGGATTCAGGGCAGCCGTCGGGCTTTGGCCGGGTATAAACACTCTATCCATGTAGTTATGAGAGATGGAGATTAGTAGCTATCATGAAAAACAGTAAAATAATATGGTAGAAAGAAGGAAGATTACAAGAGGGTGGCTGTAAGTGATAAGAGTGATAGTGTGTAGTGATAAGAGACTGTTCTGCTTGTGCTATGTGATGTTAGCTTGCTCACTTTGACCTCCTAGTCGGCCTAAGTTAGCGCTTAGCTTAGTGCAAGCTAAAGCTAAGCTAAAGCTAAGCAATAGATAAGCTAAAGCTAAGCAATCGCTAAGCTAATTTAGCGACTGCCATATGTTTGCCAGCTTAAGCTTTGGCTAAGCTAGCAACATTTGCTGCAGCTAACTAACTAAAATGCTAGCGAATCCCCATACTTCAGAAATGACAAAGTATATATATATATATATATATATATATATATATATATATATCAAGATCGCAAACTTTTTACTATGACTCGCCCAGCCCTACTACGTAACAATCTTTAGGGAGGTGAACAATATATTCCTGCATCTGCAACTCGGTCTCGTTTTAATGGGTTCCCATTTGGCACATGCTCCAACACATGGTTTGGTTTGGAGTAGTTTTGTGTAAGCAAACTAACAAACAAGCAATTGCATAAACATTAACATAAACCTCTGAGGTTGAGGTAACTAAGGCAACTAGAGGAGCATTTGAAGAATGTTTTTTTCGGCCAAGACAGCAAAACTTTCCAGGATCAACACTTTACTAAGATGCACCTGAAAATGGAACCACCTCTGCGGCATTATACCAGTCACCTTTACACAATCTCACCGAAATCAGGAAGAGCCCTTTGAGATATACTTTTAACCATCAATGAAAACCAGACCTCCCCATGCTAGGTCATTTGGTTCAGCTGTAGCTCAGTAGTTAGAGTGGTACTTGATGTAAAGTCGTCTCAAGCATCACGGTGTGGATGCTGCTTCGTGTTGTAAGTACACTCCATTTACTATTTACACATACTGCTGTGACAGTAGATTTAACTCAGATTAAAACATGCTGAAGTCCCAAACTGCATCTATCTTTACATCGAGGTGAGTAAAATTTTGTCCCGACCAGCACGTTCAGAACGACATCATCTGCTGCATTTGCACTTTTCTTTTGGAAGCTCCTAAATGTTGACAGTTTCTTAATCAGATGTAATAATTAATCAAGATTTTAAAAACACAGTTCAGAGTTTACTGAAAATGAAAATCTGCAGGTGAAACCTGCCTCCAGTCTCTGGTGCATAATTTCTTGGTTTAGTTTAGGCACATTTTGTGTTGCATGGGTCCCCTGATGAAAAGTAACTGTAGACGCTGACCAGTGGAAACATGGTAACAGCTCCCAGCAAGGAGCCCAACTGCACTACAGCTCCACACCACACGAGAGCGCTGTGGCCCTCGTCACGTAGGATCACCCCGATGATCACCTTCACATAGGACAGAGTGAGGACAAAGAGGATCCAAGCCAACACCTGTGGAGCAGAGGAAGGTGAGTCTGATACGGGCTCTGTCAGGTTCTTTAATGATGACCTACAGTTTGTGTTTCAGTAGCATCCATTCATTATCCATGACCATAATGGAGTCTGTTATAGTTAATACTCACAATTATGATGCCACCTGAGGTTTCATTGACCAGCAGTGGACATGGACTCAGCAATGCTATGCCCATTATATAAGCTCCAACTCCACTGCCTATCACTGTGAGGACCCCCATCAGCAGCAGAGATCTGTAAAGTGGGACCATTAAGTGATTACAAATGAGGTTGTTTTGAGGAACTTACAGAATAATACTTACAGGTACAGTTTTAGTGGCATCTAGTCGTGAAGATCCAGATTGTTACCAGTATTGCATCTCATCCATACCTATCCAAGAATCATTGGTGGCCTCCAAGTGTCAAAAAGATGTCATGAATTATCCCGTTAGGTGGTAAGGTTTTTTTAGTAAGATATGTTTAGAAATGATATTGGTCAAATGTAAGTTAAACCTTACATTAATACCTCAAATTATATTATGCGTTCCACACTGTAGCAGCCTTGACAGTTGCTTCGGGCCCCCTTTCTCCTTGGAATGAAAATCCAAATGTTCAACAAATGGAGGATAATACTTACTATTAAGTAGGTTTAGTAGGTGAGACCTCGCCATCAGAGGGAACATGAAGACCCGACTCGTGAAACCATCAAGAGGTAAACTGTGCGGTCCATACAATCTCCCCGAGGAATTCACTAGGCAGACGATGGACAGCTAAAGGAGGTGATGAGCTCAAGACAGAGGTTGCTGTACAGCTTGCGACTCAGACGGTAAGGCTGGCCAGCACATCTTTGCCTCTAAATCTTTTAGACGCACCGACATGGAGGGTATGCTGTGGCACTGGATTGAGCACTCCATCCTTTGCCATCCAAGTTGAATCCCCCGGTTGTACAGCACAGACCCCATCAGTTTATGGCTCAATGGTTTCACAAGTTCCGTTCTTATGTTTACTCTTTTGGCACTGCTTGATGCTCTTTTGCTTTTTCTTGAGCTAAATAATAAGTACCATCCTCCATATGTCAAAATTTGGGTTCTAAAATTCACAAACTTCTCAAAAATAAAACCAACATAGTTATACAGAAGCAACTTATTCATCTTCTTCCTCCTCGTTGATATGTTAACGGTGAAATATTAATTCATTGTCTTTCTGACACTTCAAATTGTAAACTTTGATTTTCAGCTGATTCTGCATAAAAAACACAATTATGAATATTATTGAATATTATATTCCATTTATCAAAACATGTACCACTACATTTTATACATTGCATCTTTAATTGTTAAGATTAAAACAAAGGTAAAATATATTCTGTCCTACTTTTTCTCTGCTTGAACCATTTTTCATGCATGAAACACATCAAAAATCTGCATACAGACTTATATATAAATGTATATAAAGGTTTTTGAATTGGATTTTCCTTTTTTGTAGAACTGGCTGTTGTTTTGAATGAATATGTTGTTATTTCTAGATTACTTTGCTTCCCTCAGCCTTATTATACTGTTGGTTGTACAAGCTAGTGTTTTATGGCATGAAGAGAAACTACGGAAAAAAGATTTCTTTGGCATGTTTTTTTTTCCTAAATGTATTGATTTAATATCTTAGACACCTTAAATTTACCATAAAATGTCAGAAAAAAAGTTAAACAGTAAAAATAATATCATGAGGAAATTTTATATATCAGGGAAATTAGTCAGTTTTAATTAGATTAATTCAACCTTCTGGTAAAATGTTTTTAGAAAAAACTATTTGACCTGTGGTGTCCCCCAGTGATCAACCCTTGGTCCCTTACTCTTTGGCATTTACGTGCTGCCACTGGTTCATATCATAAACAGGTTCAGTGAGGTGGCACACATTTTTCAGAAAAACAGCTGAGCAGGCTGAAAAGGTCAAAGAATGGTCAAAGAATGTTAAATGTTAATTATTGTTATTAAAAGTTGGTCAATTACCTTCTCTTCATAATTAAGTCATGATAAATTGATGACACTGATATGGTAACACAACTGTGAACAAATCAACATGCTATAAAAAAAAAAATTGCAGCACTTGAATGTCAATCAATAAAGTTTTACTGGGAGCCACAAATCTGAATTTCAATTCACTACACAAAGACCTCAGTGAGTTTAGTCTTGACTTATGTACCCCGCTATGAGCACACCGTATCACAGCAAACATCTGACTTACCTTATAGGGATGAACATGGCGATAAAGCAGGCTAGAGGGTTGGACACAGCTGCCATGGTGGCTGATAAGTGGTAGACGTTGTTTCCGTACGGCAAGCAGGAGTAGGACTGCACCGAGGGTAGCACCACATTGGTCAGAGCATTTGCCCAAGCCAGGACCAAAAATATAAAAAAAACCTGCGTCCAACTGTAGGTGCCAGTGCCAAATGTACTTCTGGACTTCTGGTGTGCAGGTCTGTTCGGATCCATCATGGGCTTCTGCGCCACACACTTCCGTTTTTTCTTAGATTTCTCTCTCACTCCATTGGTGTATTGAGCGTCGGAGCGGTCCCTGGCTACAGATGGGTGGTAGTTAAGCAGCAGAAATGACACAAGGCAAACCACCATCATGGCACTGAGGAAGAAGAAAAACACTTCAGCTGAGAAATTGGCTGACTGGTACTGGGCCTGGAGAAGGTTGAAGTCTTCAGAGGTGTTGGAGGAGTTCAGAGACTGGGTGCTATTTATGCAGTTGACCACCCCAACACCCTGGATCAATGCCACTATAGCTGGCAGCAGGCCGCTGACTCCCTCCCCTATGTAGTAGGTGGTCAGGTACTGGGGCTTGAGACGCATCATGAAGGGCAGGAAGGTGACGGAGGATGTGCAGTCAACAGCAGAGAGAAAGAAGGTTAAGACCAGTAGGGCTACACTCCGAGGAACACCAGCTAAAACAATCGTCTCCTTCCAGAAGAAACCCAGCAGGAAGCTCGCCACAGTACCTAAGCCGATGATCACGTATATGACTGCTGTTTCATTCAGGACACCAGGACGGAAGCGGTGCATCAGAGTGACGAAGAGAGGCCCAATGTTGGCCATCTGGATGAGGACAGAGAGGTAGGAGGGAAGGTACCAGCCCTCAGGGATCTGGGGGACGATGAGGGGCAACTCCACCCACAAGCCATTGATGGAGATCCATGAGCCCATCCCAAATAGACACGCCAGCAGGTGGGTGAAAAGGGACATGATGGAGGTTGGTTTTCTAAAAAGAGACAAAATTGTGGGTGAGTTGAAAGATACAGAACATCCCCTCATCATCAGTTTAACTCTGACCTTTTGGTCACTTCGCAAATTTTAAAGTCTTGCGGTTTTTAGCTAAACATGCTAGTTTTCCATAGTTGCTACTGGGTAGTGTTTTGGGTAGTCACGGATATTGGGAAAAACCTAGGTTTATGTCACAGACAAATATTGTAGTATGTGCCTGTAGTTACCCTTAGTGGACATTGGGGGTATTTTGCAGTAAGAATCTGAATATGGGGTCCAAATCCCATTTTTGGCACATTTTGGATCCAATTACTATCCAACTATGCCAAATGGAGAGTCCTCCTGGTTCTATCCCAGTTATCAAAGATTTTCTGAGCAAATTCACTGATGTTTTGTTTCATGGTGTTACTGAACTATAAATATGTTATTAGTTCTTATATCTAAAATGAAACTCATGTGAAGATCGAAATATTGGTATTTTATATGTTTAATCAATGATTAATCACCCCATAATTACAGGTAAAACGTTACTGACCAAAAATGTTTTACTTTCAGTCTTACCTGTACATAGACACCACGGTTATTCAAATACACCTGAGAGTTGAGGAGCTATTTTTAAGTGGATATAGAGAATTGATTCAGGCGAGGCTTGGCTTAAAATAACCAATGAGCAGAACAGGTTAATATAATGACTAAATGAAAAGGTGTGGGGCACATGAGGTCTATTGTTATTTGAGCGTGGTGAGGCCTGGGGTGAAGCAGAACAATTGCTTGCTTATTTATTTGGAGTTCAAATTTTTTCTTATGTGGAATAGAGTTGCACTGTTCAATTGTCGGCGGGAGGCCTAGTTTGATGTGATCGGTAATCGGCCAAGCATCCTAACTCGGCCGATTCAGCGTTGGTTCATTGCATGCCCCGTGCACAAACCAGAAAACACAAAGCTGGCAACTTTTTAAACCTGTAAGGACATAATAACAACCCTGAAAATGTTCAAATTGTATGTGTTCAAATGTTCAAATTCAAATTTAATCACCAAGAGGAACATAGCAAGTTTCATAAGCTAACGATGCCAGAGTTTCTAAAGCCTGCGATAGGGCAGAGCCAGCCACAAGTCCGCTCAATGACTGTATAATAAATAATAATAAAAATAATTGACACCTTATTTATCCCAAGTTCAATGCATTTGACCCATCCCTGAGGGAGCAGTATGCAGCCCCTTTGAGCACCCAGGGGAGCAAGTTGGGATTCGGATCTTGCTTAAAGAGCAACTCCAATTTTTTAGATTTTTGAGTGTTTCAATAAATTGATTGACATCTCAATCAATTTGACAAAATTTGTCTTTCGAGGATTTCTTCTTCTTTGTCTTTCCGCTGTTCCCTTCGAGGTCGCCACAGCAAATCGTCTGTTCCATCCATAGTATAGTGCCCTGCTGACTAACAGTACCTGTAGTTGTATTTGTTCAATCGGGTTTGGAATCAGTTTTGTGTTCTGCATATTGATTTGGAATAGGTTTAAGCTGGATGCCCTTACTGTCGCAACTCTACCCAATTATCCAGGCTTGGAACCTTTTTGTGGCTGGTTCACAAGAAGGTCATCTTCAAAAAAATCCTAACAAGTATTACCTGGACTGTTTGCAGATGATGCATCATAATTATTGTGATGATATCCAAAATCATCCTCTGGCCCCACCAGCAGGTCAGTGGTTTTAGGGAATGTAATCTAGTGTTTTTCTAATGACGATGGCGCCCCCATGTGTGGTTTTGAGTGAAATGCTTTAGTGTGCATTGGTTGTTTAGCCATTTTTTGCAGTCTTTATATATTGATTGATTATTGATTATTTGCTGCGTATTTGATACTTGGTGGCTTATTTAGTAAGAAAAACATGTCCTCACCAGGACAGGTCAGGTGGTTACAAGTGGCTGGGAAGAACATACCGTTTTTTACTGTGCCATGCCTTTCTTCTTGAATTATAATCACAGTGTCTTGAAATTAGCAAATCTGCCAATGGGGTAAGAAAATATTTGCTTGGCTAGAATTCTTAAAACAAGTATAACAATTTAGCCTTTAAACTAGAAAAAAATGTCTAATTTAAGCACGTTTTGCTGATTAAAACAATGAAAAGAAATTTATTTGAGACCGACTTACTTAAAATTAGGATTTTAGTCCATTCATTGAGCTGATTACAAGGATCTAAACCTTCATCCAATATTAATAATTAGGAGAAAAAATAATAAGACAATTTCTTAATCAATAAATTTCCGTAAATACCGGAAAAAATCTATCTTTATGTTTATGTAAAAACATTGTTTTGCTTAATATTCTAGTTGCATAAAATCCCACGTGAAACATGATTGACACGATGAATCTGTGCTTTTACACAAAAACTACGACAAATATCCTACAAATAATGTTTTTTTACTTTCTTGATATTCATTTCTTGGCAGAGCAACTTTGCAATGCATTTGTGGCTCTAATTGAGGAGATTTATGCAGCCATAAAATTTGATCAAGACAGTCCCTCCCACTTCATGATGAATATTGATGAACTGGTGATCACCTAACTGGAGCTCCATCATTGTGTCCAATCTGTCCAGTATTTTGGTTTGTGAAGTACCTGCTAATGATCTGGCTGTGGTGTACGTCTACGCTAAATATACATGCTAATCATCAGCCTTTTAGAACTCAATGTGATCAAGTTAGCATGCAGATGGTTAGCATATAGCTCGCCGCTGAGTCCTGGTGCAACCACACAGAGCAGCTAGCATTGTTATTTGTTATTGTCAAGAAAAGAAAAACAATACCATGTCTACTCTGTCGTCCTCAACAGCAAGTTTATATCGCTGAAAAGCCCACAATCCACTGTGTTGTACAAGCAATTCCCCCTGATTGAACTCATCAAATGAAATGTGAAGTTATGTCAGAAAAACTCTTTTTTGTAAATAACAAAACAAAGTCAAAAAAACACTCCCCCTAGTGATTAAGATATGATATATAAAAGATACATCTATGATTTATTGATTCAAATTTGGACTAAATCAGACAATTGACCATTGCAAAATGAATGCAGTACCTCCAGGCCCTTCATGTATTCTATAAATTTACAGATCTCTGACAAATCAATGGGTACCTTTTCAAAAACAGACTAAAATATCCATACCGATCAACGTGGGACAAGTTGACTACTCCATATATCCATCTATCTATCTATCTATCTATCTATCTATCTATCTATCTATCTATCTATTTAAAAAACAAATTCAGCAAAGTTTTTGGTTGATTTGGTCTATTTCATATCTCCTATAATAATTCCTTTAAGATAAACGGGTCTGGGTTTGTATGTGTTAAAAAAAATTCAGAAAATGCTGCATCGGATTTCATCCCTTTGAGGTTGTTTCCATCCGCTGGCAGAGGACAGGCGTGGGTTCAGAACAGTAAACACACAGCAGAGGAGACACGACCTCATGCAGCACTGGTTGCTCTTACATAACCCCAAGAAAATATCTGACCACTGTTTTGTTTATTGGTTGAAGAGAATGTATGAAGTGGAGTCTTAGATCAAAGACAAGACAAAACTGCAAAAACTATTCTCAGAAGTCCAGGCACAAGTCTTATCAAAATAAAAAAGTAAAATCAAAATGGTCTAGTAGATCTGGAAGTCTGGAGTTAAACTGATTTTCATGTTTATCTGATGAACGTCAGAATCGTATAGAGTCCATCAATGTGAACATATTTGCAGATAACACATAAAGCATAGCTTCTCCTGCACATTCCAAACTATTAAATTCTAAATTAATGAAGGAGTGATGGTCTGCATCCCTGCAGATACTCACATGCTGCCTGCCTGAGCGCCTGGTGTTTTGTGCTGAGTGGAAGGAGTTCTGTGTGTTGAACTCTGTGTCGGCTGGGGATTAGTCTCTCCTTCTCCTTTGGGCGAGAGTGGGTGTGAGCGTCTGTAGCCACCCACGGCATGTTCATTGATCATTGTCTCAAACCTTAAATACCCTCATTGTGAGGGGATTTAGGATCATCGATGAACATCACATGCTGTGATTTGCCGCCACAACATCCCGTTTTCTTTTCCCTCAAAGCCATTTCTGAGTGAGGGAAAAGCATTCAGGACCCACCGAAGTCCTTAATTCTGCTTTAGGGAATCATGGGAGCAGAGGTGAACATGTGTGAAACATGTTTTTTTACATAGCTGCACACGCACCAGACAAAAATCTACATTAACAATGATTTAATAGTTAATATGATAATTATTATTATAAATGATATATAATATATAGTTATTATAATAATAATATAATAGTTCAATATACTGTAGATCAGATCCCAGGCACAAAGGGGTGAAAAGCCAGTGTACTTCCAGTGTTGGGCAGAAGCCCGGATAAATGGGGAATGTCACACCTGGAAGGGCACCCGACGTAAAACCTATGCCGAATCAATATGCGGAACACAATCTGATTTCCAAACTGGATTGGTCAGAGCCCGGGTTAACCAGCCAGGGGGCCGGCTTAAACTATGCTAATGTTAGTCGAAGAAAAAGAAAACGGAGAGTGGGAAAATGTGCCAGGAAACAGCAAGAGATGAGGAAAGGCAGCAATGTAGGGCTGAGAGTAGAAACCTTAAATGTTGGCACAGGACAGGAGAGGTAGAATCTAGCTGATGTGACGGGGAGAAGGGAGGTAGATTTACTGTGTGTCCAAGAGACTAGACTGAAAGGCAGCAAGGCTAGTAGCATTGGAGGAGGATACAAACTGTTTTACTATGGTGTAGATGGGAGGAGATATGGGGTAGGGGTGATTTTGAAAGAGGAGTATGTGAAGAGTACGAAAGGAGATTTGGACAGAGTGATGAGTTCAAAGATAGAAGATTGAGGTGTAATGATGAATGCTGTGGGCATTTATCCCCACAAGTTGGTTGCAAGTTGGAAGACAAAGAGAAATATCTGGATTGAGTTGGATAAAGTGATGGCGAGTATTCCCATGATTCACAGGGCAATATGGAAAAAGGACATCCAGAAGGAGATACTGTAGATGGGAAATCCATATTATCTGTTGTGTAAAATAATAATTATTTACAAGAAAAATATACAAAAATTCAGAAAAGACAAAATTGATGAGAAAAATATTTCAATAAAAGTATTAAAAAGAAATTTAAAATGGTGCCCTATACAAAATACTTTCACAGCAGATGATACAAATATACAAGTGTTATGAGGAACTGTTATGCGCTTAGCTTAGCATAGGGTTAATTTAGAGAATGTTGGGAAGCGGTTTGCGGGCCAGCACATGCGCGTAATATAAGCCACAGATTGTGGTTATTATACTTTGGACTTTGTAATAAGATATATATAAAATGTTGATTATTGAGCTGAGGAGGAATGGTAGATGGATTTTCTTACCTAGTGCCATTATGCCTCCATGTTTAATGCTAAGCTAAATAAGAGCTTACACGAGTGGGATCATCTTGAGTGCTAATAACAATCGTAGATGGAGTATTTTAAAGTTTTTTACCTCTAAATTGTTATTGGTCTTGGTCCTAATGATGAGGCCACCATTTTGATGTTTGACGGATTATTAAATTATTCGGCCAAGTTTATGAGTTTTTACAGTAGTGTAAAAATGTTTAAATTTGACTCCCTCTTAGTTTCTTCTATTGTTTTATGATCTTCAAGGTAATCTCAGTTAAACAAAACAAGATTTAACTGTTGACTGTTATTGAACGAAAAGGTTCTCCAATGTCAACTGGGTCTGTTAGAAAGAGGCTCCGCCCCCTTAGAGACTGAATCCTAAAAACTAAAATTCATCATCATCAGACCACTGAAATTCAACAAGACATGAGGGTGAGGGATTCCAAAGCATCAAAGAGACTACAGGTGTCTCTCAACTAAATTAAAGTCAGAGGTCATGGCACCACTACTGTAAACACACAGGACAAAAATGGCATTTGCGAGAATGGTGAGGAGAAAGAGCTGACCAAGAAGAACATTAAGGCTGGTCTGGATTTCACTACAACACACCTCGATGAACCTCAGAGCTTCTGGGAGAATCTTTTTCTGGACTGATGAGTGGAGATTTGAACTGTTGAAGACAGGGGTTCCATCTGCTGGAAACCAATCACACCATTCCACTAGAAGAACATACGGCCTACGGTCAAAAATGGAGGTGGCAGTGGAATGTTGTGGAGATGCTTTGCTGCTTCACGACCAGGAAGTCTCACCATCATTGAGGGAAATATTATCTCTACCATAAAATTCTGAAGTTGAATGTCGGGTCATCAGTCTGGTCATGCAGCGAAGCAATGATCCCAAGCAGAAGAGTGAGTCGATCTCACTTTATTCAGAGATGTCAGAGACTGATCTCCAGTTATCAGAAGGGTTTGTTTGCAGCTGTTGCTGAAGGAGGAACATCTAGATACTAAGTTGAGATGGGTTTATGGTTCAAACATAGCTTTTTCAATTTTGAGTATTCAATTGTGTGGGAGTTGTGTGCGTGCTTGGGTTGTTTTTAACTCATTTTGAAATACCAATAAAGATATAGTTAAAGAATATCCAACGCTTATATTTAGTGTTCATTTTGCAATGGATTTACAACTGGTTAATAGTTAGGTTATGAACATTTAAAAATGATTAATAAACATTTATCAACAACTTAGAACGTAGCTCTCAATAACCCGTGTGGGTTCACTATGTGTCACAGCAACACAGCTGTAAATATGAATGTGCTCACTATTTGGCAAGCAAAACGTCTCCGTTTATATAATGAGTTATAGCAGCTTATGAACACTTCATTAAGTGTTCATAGCTTTATTATTCAGCTAGTTACAAACTATTTACTGGGTTTCTGCAGGTGTCAGTAAATTAGATGAAATCAAATTAGGGGCCATATTTATAAAATGTACATCGTATTAGATGGAATATGCTCCTTACTTGAAAGTATATCACAGAACTGTTTGCACGCAACAGAGCGTTATTTAATTCACGAGAGCTAATTCTAAGATTAGCTGCAGCATTTATATGGACACGGCTCATTAAATCGACAGATTTAAGACCTTGCACACCACCACATATTTCAGTATTTTCATGGCTTAAACCCGTATTGTGAAATTTAAGACTACGCAGCTTGCACTGTGTGTTATATAAGTTATATAAAATATAAGAAACCAGAAAGGGGGTTTCAATACCTAATCTAATCAAATTATTTGTAACTCTCACCTAAACACGTGTGAAGGTCAGAACTGTATGAGACATGTTTGTATTTCCTGCTTGTTTTATGAAGAGATCTTCTTTCAATATTTTTAATTTTTAGATGAATAAAGTCTAGATGGTTCCAGTCTGGAATAACTTGAGTCCAGAGTTCAATCCGTCCTACATGTGGTCTTATCAATATTTATCCAGCTGATCTAACAAATCATACAGAAAACAACCCAAAACTACCCAACACACTTCAACAAATCTTTATTGTTTACCAGTCATTTCAGAAATTCCTATGTTGTTGAATTCATGACAACCACAGACAAAATACTTTTTTTTTTAAACAAAACACACCCACAGTCATATAAAACACACCGTAAATACTTACTAAACTTAAGAATTTGATAAGTTTACTTGGACATGAAAAGTGAATTAAACGGACAGAAAAAAGGAGATTTGCTTTAAGTATGCAATCAGACGGACATTCTTCTGTAAACTTCATGAGGTTTCATACCTGATGTACTGCAGCAGCAGGTTATGAGATTTACCTGATATGGTATTTGTGCACATCAGATATACACATTATTCAAAGACGAATAATTGAATAATTGGGTTCATAGAGGTTGTAATAACCGCTTTATACATCATTAATAAACATTTATGAACAGCTTATAACACTGCTCTCAATCATCGGTGTGGGTTCAGTATTTGTCATCAATAGATGGATAGGACTTTAAAGATTTCACAACCCAATTAATAAACTAGTTACAACCATTAATGAACATTGAATGAGTTTGGGCTTATTGTAAAGTGGTGCCTCGATCAGTCAGAATCATTTTACTGCTAATTAACTGTGTTCCCTTCACGTAACATAATGTTATGGGACAAAAAAAAAAATATCCTCGAATAAACACTTGGATAAAAAGCCAAATTTAATCTTAAAAAACAACTTAATCCCTAAATCTATAATTTGTGAAAGATGTGTTTTGTAAGAATTCTTTTAAATTCTTTTCAGGCACAGCGAAGTCAGGGAATGTCACTGAATCGTTAAACTGTTTGTTTAAAGCTACAGCATGAAAACGTCTATAATTGTATTCATTTCCTCACAAGTACTTCAAAATACGGCTGAAACGATTCCTTGAATAATTTGGGTAACTCGATTAAAAAAATCCTCAATGTATATTATTTGCCTTGAGGCATCGCTTAAATCTGGACTACTATTCAAGCGCACTGTGTGGTTGAACGCTGCGCCCGCACCTAACCATTTCATCACATACAGGCTCCCACACAATTCAAACAATGAATGAATATCTGATAAATACGGAAACGGATACCCACAGTGACGCGATACTCAACGAGGAAGTGGCCTAGATCAACCCATACTATCTGAAGGTAGCCTGCTAACCCCGAGCACCCTGTTGCAGTCCACGTTTTTTTAGCTACTCGTTGCAAACTTTATCAACTCTCTACAAGGCGCTTTATAAATTGAAGTTATTACTATAATTATAACAATTCACTTCATCTCCTCTCACTTGTCACCCTGGGGACCGGCCGAGGAACCAGAAAGGACAGAGCTGATTAAGTAAATTTTCAGAAACAAGATAGATATAGTGTTTGACTTATCAAAAAGATCTGTAGCAGATATTGCGATAACGATTCCAAAATGTCCCCGAATTTTTGGGAAAATTATTTAAAAAGTAGTTATCATGGTAATACGCTCAACACAGTAGGCGTCACAAAACTGCCGTACGGTGATTACTGTTACAACCGTATGAAGAAGCTTGTCACCCTGGGGACCCTGATTTTCGGCACTGCCAAAAACTGAGACATTAGGTGGGTTTACATTGCCCCCTTATTCGTAATAAAATCAGAAGAAATGCTCCACGTAAACACCTCTTTTACGAATGAGAAAGCCCTTTCCAATTGAGATCTAGATCACAGCAGAGAGTCTGTTTTAAATACAAACTCTCAAAAAAAGAAATGGGAAAGTAAGAAATAATGAACTGTAGAAACACGTCCAAGAAAAACCCCCAGGAGCTGTCAAAGACTGATGTTGTGAACAAATTGAAATATACTGGAAAACATTGCATATTCTAAGTCTGAATTTAACAACAAAAAGTCTAATTTGTTATCATAGCTGTTGAGCTATTTTTGCAAAGTTTTCTTAAAAAAAAAATAAAAATTCAATAGGCTTTCTAATCTGTTTATTACTATTGCTCCTGAACAAAGCAAACAAAGTGATTTAATTAAGAAAAGCAGAGTACCTAATACTTCTTATTTGGTTACTCAATTAATCGCCAAAATAATCGATAGAATACTCGATTACTAAAATAATCGATTACTAGCGGTCCTACTTCAAAAGAATCAAAAGAAAGAGGTAGCAAACACTTGGAAATAAAAAATAACTACTCCCTGATTTGTGCAGGAATGCTGCTGTGGTTTGTAGCTCAATATAAAATATTCCTCATAAATTAGATACAGAAGCAACAAAGAGGCCAAAAGAAACATCGAAATTATGTTGTGTTTTTTCATGTGTAAACAACTTCAGCTACGGAGATTGATTATAAAAGACCACAGAAAGCACTTATGGTATTACTGCATCATATGTGTGTTACATCCCCCGGGCCAATGTACACTAACACAATAGTCCCATTATGATGTGGGGCTGTTTTCACTTACAAAGGCTCAAAGGTCTCCAGAGTCAGGAGTGGATGCTTCACTTGTGACACAGGAGAGGAGGTCCATACACACTCAGTGCTTCAACAACAGGAACCCATCAGCAGGGTTAAAACAGTCACTTCCTCCCATCAACCAATAAGAACAAACCTTATGTAAATAAACTCCTGCTAGCTGCAGTCATCCACGCATTCCTGAGCACGGGCAAACACTTGGTAGATGTTGACCAGGGGGAACATGGTGAGGGCTCCGACTAGTGAGCCAGCCTGGATGGAGATGCCACACCACAGCAGGGCAGCGTGACCGGCCTCGTGAAGCAAAGTCCCGATCACCACCTTCACGTAGGAGAAGGCGCCCGTGAAAAGGATCCAGGGGATGACCTGTAGGTGGAACACACAAGTGACAGGAGTCAGAGGAGGACGTTAACAACGGAGCAAAGAACAGAGCAAAAAAGAGGGGGGGGGGGAAATTGTTCAGCGAGTGAAATTTAGTAGTACCTCTTTAAACAAACAGAATATAATATTCATAACTATTATATAAAGACTGTAAAATAAGCTGTCTTTATTTTTAAACCCAAGCTTTATATCTATACCATTTTTTGCAGCCAGGTTTGTACTTTATCTGTAATTGTTGCTGGATCACGCCTGGAATAAAACAAATGGTAACGTTGTGAACCGTTAGCTGTTATTAGCATGCAAAGGAGCAACACCAGAAAACCAAGTAATAACTAGATATACGCTTGTCATCCCCACCAGCAAGGGCATATCCCCGGAAAAAAAACCCAATACCCTGCATTGTACAAACCTGATTGAACTCCTCAAATTAAATGTAGTTATGTCCAAAAACAGAGTTGTTACTTTAAAGAGCTCCCCCTAGTATTTACACTGTTTGCACCACATTTGGACTAAATCTGAGCAATGGTTAGGATTTTTTTAAATATATATATTTTCATATATATTTTAAATATAAAAAGGCTCCCCTCAATGAGTTAAATATGATAGATATTCTCGAGTCGGTTCACATGCACCCAATTCAGTTTAAATCGAAACTAACGGTTGACACATTATGGTCCAAAGATGTTATCGGAACAGCTCCCCCCAGTGTCTGAAATAGGCAACAGATCTTTCTTATAATCAATCCAGTTCTTCCTCCTACTACGGTCCATGTGGGTATCAAATTTGAAAATGATCCATGTCATAGTTTTTGAGTGTTAATACTAAGGATCTGTGGTGGTGGCCGCGGGGGCGATGGCGAAACCATAATATCCCCAGCTTTTCAGGGATATAATTAGGGTGGTGACGATGAGATGCCTCTTTCACCTCAGTACAAGTCAGAGTTCATGCATCACTGTACCTAAAAATGATAAAGCCATGATTGTTGGGATCTCCATTTTGTGATTCATCAACGGTTATAACCCTGCCCTAATATGTCAAATCACATTGGTATCATTATCAATTTGAAATTTTTTTTTTTTTTTTAAAGAATTGTTTTCTTCAGGAGCTACTTCGATATCTTCAAAGAAATACAACAAATTTACATCTAACTGAATCAGCGCAGTTTCAGTTCAAGTGAGATAGCATTACTGATGTTATCTCACAGAAGTGAATGTTGTGACCCCTATATATTTAAACATCTCAGATCGTCGGATCTGAAATATTATCAGACTTTGTGTGCTTAATCTTATAGGGTTTTTTTTTTGGCAATTTTTGTATCATTGGCATTATCCATTACGGTAGAAGCAAAAAACATTTTAGTTGCCCCGATTCCATAATGGTAAAGGATATTTTTACTGTGCAAAATAAACAACACTTTATACATATGTGGGATTCACTTTATACAATGACACTTTGTATATATTTGCAATATACACATCGACAGTCCACATATTTTTACCTCTTCCATTTGCCTGATACCGATTGATATCGTTTCTCACTATCCTTTCTGCTATTTTACCTTTCTACTGTGATGCTGGAACTTTGACTGTTGTGGGACTAATAAAGGTTAATCGTATCTTATCTTTAGACAGGTTCTGTATCCAGACGATGATTCTGATCAACAACAAAGTCTCAATTGATTTCTTGATTACCCATTAAAATTATTTGATCAAAATCCCTTCATAACTTGTTTAATAATCATGCTGAGTAACAAACAACCAGATGCAAAAACATAATCTTCATGGCAAAGGTAATGATTTGTGGATGAAGTGCAAAGATTAAATGTAATGGTGCGAAAACAGTTTCATGACATCCTTTACTTCATAAAATACGCTCAAAAAAGGAATGGGAATATTTAATCATCACAGTATAAGAGAGTCAGGTAAAGGTCTGGGATCTGGATCTTTTCAGTTAGGAAGCATAAGCGATTGTGAATCGGTTTCAGCTGCTTCGGTGCAAATTAAAGTGACAACAGGTGGGAAGACAGGACAAATCAAAACAATTCCCAGGAAGGTTCTAGTTTCACAGGTGGTGCTCACCAACCATTTCTCTCTCCTCATCCTTCCTGACTGACTGACTGACTGACTCTCCCCAGTTTTGCATTTTCCAAACTGCTGTTGACTGCTGTTAGGTAGCCGGATAAATCCTCAGACCCTCTTTCAGACCTGACACTGGTGCATTGGACACTGGGTTCATCCTGGTGCAGGACAATTTCAAGCCTGTTAGGCAGTCCATGGAAGGTGAATGTATTAATGCCATTGTGTGGTCCTCTCGTTCTCCAGGCGTGAATCCACCCGAGAACCTCAGGGACGGTGTGTATCGCTGCATCAGAAGTCACCAAGTAGAACCACAGACAGTCCAGGAGCTCACTGATTTACTGATCCAGGTCTGGGAGATACCCAAGGACACCATTCGCCATCTCATCAGGAGCAGGTCCGGATGTTGTCAGGAGTCCCATTGGCAAATGGAGGTCAAACCCTCTACTGGTATATAATATTGTGATGAAATCCACACATAGTGGGTCAGCATGTGGACTCAGTTTTTCACTTTGATTTTGGACGTGATTCAGAATCCAGCCCCCAGGAGGTTCATTGTACTAATTGTACAGTGTACTAATTGTCTAAATCCTTGTCCGGATCTGTAGTGAAACGATCCAACCAGAGCACTTGTGTGTTCATTTCAGCCATGAACAATAAAGGAGGGAAAGATCTAAAAAAAAAAAAAAAGGACTCCTGCATGCAGGCGTTGGGTCACAAAGAATTATGCCTGTGGCATTATAGATTTTCTTATTGTGGTGATAATGTGTTTCAGCTGTATGGCAGACTCTGCAGACGAGTGAGACCGCTGTAACAACATTACCCTTGTAGGTACCCCAAATGCTAGCATGGAGCCTAAATGCTAGCATTTAGATGCTACCATAGAGCCATTAAACAACCTGTGGAGTTACAAAGAAAACCATCCTATTCCTATTCTTGCTATGTCACAAACCGGGCCAATCATTATGAAGAAGTCTCTATGTGAATAGAGGCAAGCAGTGTCGAAGCAGTCAAAAGTGAACCAACCTTCCAGACAAAAATGAGGTCTGCTGCAGACAAACACGGGCTCCTCTAACTTTCACAAGCAAGGAAGCGAACATAAACTACGCCTACGCTGTTGGCCACGATAGCAAGGTCCCTTAAAAAACCCCAATACCCTGCATTGTACGAGCAAACCCCGGAAACCCAAATCCTTTGGTCCCACTGTGGTTCTGAGTTCTCTTCTGACGTTAAATCGTATAAAAGATAAGCGTATCATTCTGTCTTAGGGCAAGATATACTGACCCTGATAAAGATTATGACCGGCATCAATGTCCTCATAGGAATAAAACTATGTTGAGATCTGATTTACAAGCTTTTGCTGTTGGTCTTGCATGTGACCATGTTATTATAATAATAATAATATTATAATAATAAGAATAAAATAAGTTCTGTCCTTTCAGGAGGAACCAGAAAGGACTAAACTGATTGAGTAAATTTTCAGAAACAAGATATAGTTTTTGACTTATCAAAAAGATCTGTAGCAGATATTGCGATAACGATTCCATAATGTCCCTGAATTCTTGGGAAAATTATTTAAAAAGTAGTTATCATGGTAATACGCTCAACACTTCAGTAGGTGTCAAAAAACTGCAGTACGGTGATTACTGTTACAACCGTATGAAGAAGCATTGTGACTATAACAATAGATTGTTTATGGCCACACATATCAAGCAACATCAACCTGCTTTCAGGGCCAGAGTCTCAAATTACCACATTCAAGCTGAAGAGAGCTGGCTAAAGCCAATACCAAATTCATTGCACCCCCTCTACCATTTCTCTTTATCAATGCGGGCGGAGGTTCTTTTATTGTTCAATGATGTTTTCGTTTAATACCATCCATCTCGCCTCACATTCACTGTAATTTAACATTTGAGTGTTCATACTGTTCTTTAAGTAAAGAATGGAAAACATAAGTCTGTCATTTCCTTTTTTTTTTTTGCAAATCCCAAAAAATTATCAGATATATTCCAGAACTCAAAAACCATGGTCCTCTGCAAACCATGAGTTTTATGATGTGTTGCACCTCTAAGCGTCACTCACCACAAAAGCCACACCCGTAGAGGTTCCTAGGAGTGGAGGACAAGGGCTGCGAGCTGCTAACACCAGCAGATATGCAGCAAAAACTCCTCCTGCTATCGACAAGACGCCCAGACCTATGGAGGACCTGCAAAACAAAAATGGCTCCACTTAAAACATGATGGCCCATATTTATAAGAAATACAAACAAATCTTACAAGTATATCAAATGTGTTGGGGGTAAAAGAAAAGTTTGTGTTTTCTCACCTCAGGACAAAAAACATGGCCAGAAAACAGGCCAGTGGGTTAGCTATGTTGCCAAGCACTACAGAGAGATGAAAAGTCATGGAGCCGTAGGGCAAACAGGTGTAACTCTGAACAGACGGCAGGACGCCGTTGGTAAGGGCATTGGAAACAGCGAGCAGTAACAGCAGATAGATGTTCTGCTGCGTCCAAAATCTCTGAGCAGGAGGCTCCAGCTGTGGCGGCTCTTCTGACACTGGTGTTCCTCCGTTGCGTAATGGGTGCGTTTCCTCTTGGTTCTTATTGGCAGCAGCTGATTGGTCAGACTCTTGCGATGGTGCGTATTCCTGTGACCCGCTCTGTCTTTGTGTTAAAGCCCAGAAACTCAGAGCCGAGATCGTCAGCATGACACACAAAAACCCAAAGAAGTTCTGTGCAGGAAAGTTTTCTTGTAAATGCTCAGGCTTCACGGTGCCATTCACTGTTATACACTCCAACTTGCCAACACCTTGACCCAAAGCCACAACACACGGGAACAAGGCACTGAAGCCCTGACCGATGAAGAAGGTACGGATGTACTGAGGGGGATAACGGAACATGAAGGGCAGGAAGGTGACGTTAGAGGTGCAGCAAACCAAAGACAACACAAAAGTGAAAAGCAGGAACACCAGTGACCGTTCCTCTCCTGCTATTGTGACGGTGTGCGACCAAAAGGCTGCCATCAGAGCGGATGCTACCACTGCCAGCACCTGGATGCAGTGGATGAGGAGACGCTCGTTCAAACGTCCTGGAGCACAGTGGTGGGTGATAGTCACTGCTATTGGCCCAAGGTTCCCAAACGCTATCAGCACGGACAGATAGGCAGGCAGGTTCCACCCTAAAACAACAGCAACCGTCAATCATCATTACAGGTACCAATGTCAAGATAGAAACACCACAGTCACTTCATTTTTAAGTTGTATATTTGAAAAAATGTGACAACATTTTGGGAATGGAAACTACAGCGTTTAGAAAAGAATTTTCTTCTATTTATTTTTGATAGGGAAAGTTAGTTTTCTATCGATTTTGAGATTAACCGTTTGTTCCGCATTCACACCTAGAAATGTGGGAAAAGCTGTCTCAAAAACGAGGACACGTTGGCATAAGTTGGTGCTTTTATTTATGGAAAAAACTGTTAGGAAAACTAAACTTGTCCACATAATGAAGACTATGAAAACAAAATAAATAAAAAATGTTTCCAATCGACACAAAGGCCAGTGTCTCTTTTCAACTGTAACACACGAGCTGTGACGGCCCAAACTGCTGCTGAACATATCAATTGCTGTAGGTTTTTATTTTACTCGACTTTACTCTGGAATTACTAATGAAACTCATTAATAATAATAATAATACATTTAATTTATAATTAGTTTTTACATAAAAAAAACAAACATATTCCCGTGATATCTCTTGGCGAAACAACACAATAAAATTAATTATATAATCGGTATAGTGCTGCAAGGATCCTGATGAGAGTGCGTAAATACGAACACATCACCCCCCTCCTTCATTGACTTCAATGGCTTCCCGTCTCCAGCAGGATTTATTATAAGGTCTGCCTCCTCACTCAACACTGCATCAATGGCAATGCACCTCCCTATCTGAAAGAAGTACTCACCCCACCCCAACACAATCCCTCCATTGTACCCACTCAAACCACCTCCTCCCTCGTCTGTGGAATGCACTCCCTGACCATCTGAGGGCTCCACAAATGACTGAGATTTTTAAAAAAGGACATAAAACTTTCCTTTTTATCAGATTCATTATAACTTTTATTAACATGCTGCTTTTCGGTCATATTTTTATAATATTATTATATTTTTTTATTGACGCTTTCATGTACTTTTACCTATCGTAGCACATTGACAATTCATCTGAGATTTTGAGATATTCATATTAATTTTTTTTATTTTATTCACATTATATATCCTCCCATTATGCAACATTATTAGGAAACACTACATACACTTTCACTGTTATGCAGGTGACACAGAATTGTAGTTATCAATGAAACCAGATGAATCTAATCACTTATCCAATTTAGAGGCGTGTCTCAAAGACATTAAGACTTGGATGACCTGCAACTTTTATTATGAGTGTCAGATAAAACTGGAGTTATTGTGCTGGGACCCAAACACCTTAGAAACAATTTATCTGATAATATAACTACTCTGGATTGTATGACCTTGGCCTCCAGAAACACTGTGAGGAACCTGGGAGTTATATTTTATCAAGATATGTCCTTTGACTCCCACATAAAACAGATTTCTAGGACTGTTTTTTTTCATTGAAAAAAGATGCAAAAAAAGTTATTTCATGCGTTTTATTCTTCCAGGCTGGATTACTGCGATCCCTACTAGCAGGCGGTCACAATATGTCTCTGAAGCCCCTCCAGCTGATCCAAAACGCCGCTTCATGTGTTCTCACCTGAACCAGGTTAAGAGAACATATCTCTCCTGTATTAGCTTCCCCTCATTGACTTCCGGTAAAATCTAAACTCAAATCCAAAATCCTTCTGCTCACGTACAAAGCTGGTCAGAACCAACGTATCTGAAGGTGATTATAGTTCCATATAGTCCAATATGAACTCTGCGCTCCCAGCATGTAGGGTTACTTGTAGTCCCTAGAGTCTCCAGAAGTAGAATATGAGCCAGAGCTTTCAGCTATCAGGCTCCTCTCCTGTGGAACCATCTCCCAATCTCGGTTCGGGGGGCAGAAACCCTTTCTACATTTAAAAGTAGGCTTAAAACTTTCCTTTATGATAAAGTTTATAATTAAGGCTGGCGTAAGCTAGTTCTTAGCTATGCTGCTTTAGGTTTAGAATGCTAGGGGATCTCCAATGACGCACTGAGCTTTTCTCTTCCTCTATCACTTTCCCTCTTTATACATCCCTGTCACTTTAATGCCTATTACTGGATTAATGCATGTTACTAACTTGACTTCTTCCCTGGAGTCTATGTGCTTTGTCCCCCTGTGAGATCACATGGTTGGTGATTGCATCTGCTGTTGTTGACCTGCTCGATTTCCACTGATCACAAGATGATTATGATTACAATTATTATTATATTTGCACATAAGCTATTGTTAAATGTTATATTACTATTAATGTTATTATCAACCTGGGATCCCTGCTTCCGCCGTGGCCTGACCCCCGAGAAGCGGTTGAAAGTGGATTAGCATAGCTGACATCGTTGCTCCCCCCCTCACAGTTTTTGTTGCATTGCATACTTTTGATCCGGTTAGGTTTAAATTTACTTTGCAATTTTGCAGTGCAACTAAAGAACTTTTCCGGATAGTCTTACTTGCTGTCGTCGTCTATGTGGTCTATGTCCCTATACATAATGATTGACTGAGTTGTGTATCGCTGTGCGTCATTGCGTCGTGGATCCGGGGGATAGGCTTCTTTTATTTCATTCAATCATTCATTATCCGTAACTGCTTATCCTGTTCAGGGTCGCAGGTGCTGAATCCCATCCTAGCTGACATTGTGCGAGAGGCGAGGTACCCCCTGGACGAGTCTACTGTTCACCGCAGACTTTTTATGCTAATTCACCTATATTGCATGTTTTTGGACTGTGGGAGGAACCCAGAATATCCCGAGGGAACCAACGCAAGTTCTGGTTACTATATTTGTACCCGTTGGTAGACACAGGGAGAACAAGAAACTCTGGCAGCGGTGGATTTTAAACCTGTACATTTCTGCTGTGAGGTAGCAGCACTACTCACTGAGCCGGTTATAAAGAAAAATGAGTGAACAGATCTTTGCCAATATGCTATCATCATAATGTTATCACTGCCATCAGGACCAACTTCAAGCACAATCCTCCATGCTGCTCCCTGGCATGTTTTCTGTAGCGACTGGCGCATCAGTAGACGATCTTGATGGTGTAGCCGGGGAAGGCTGTTGGAGGAGAGCCCAGGATGCTTTCCAGGTCAAAATAAAAATAAAACGATTTCTGGTGGCATCACACATCTTCATACCTTGAAGTGACATTGCTTTCCCTTCATCTTTTTTTTCTCTCATCCTCAAGAAAGAGGATTAGAAGTTTCAGTGTTTTGAGGGATTTTTTTTCTAAATGACTTGATTTCTTCTTCAGATCATAGCACTTCTGAACATCCTAGATCTTCATCTCTTCATGTGCTACCCCTGCTAATTTTTAACATCTCCCTCCTTACATCTTCTATTCAACTTTGGTTAATTTGTGGTGAGTCGGTAGTCTACTGTAACTTTCAGTAATTAGTCACTGGTTTGCACTAAACATAAATTACTTATGTTGAGTAATTTGGACTTTCAGTCCAAACCATGGTTTAGTTTGATCTGGACTGAGACAACTACTTTTTGTCGGACTACAGTCCAGCTGTTTCATACGGACTTTGGTACCGGGGAGGTTTCATACTTTGAATTTTGGTACGGAGCAACCTGAAAAGTCTAAAAGCGTGAACTACTTTTCAATAAATATAGATAAAATGTAAAGCGGTCAAAGTCTGACCAGAAGAAATTATATAATCTGGAGTTATATATCATTTATTACAATTTAAGTACCTCCCTAAATGATAAAACAATAGAAAATATCCTTAAATAATTAATACATGTTAAATGGGTGGATGAATTAACCAATTTAGTTATTGATTTATTAAATGTTCTGCTATATAGACACTTCCCTGGTATCAGCTGATGAGGTAGTGTATGTGTTAAGGTTTTGACCGAAACTCTTGCGAATTGTTACAAATTGTATTGAGTATCGCGCTACGGAATAAGACGAGTAAGTTTTCCATATATACATTCTGTATATATGGAAAACATATATACAGAACGTATATATGGAAAATTATTATTTGACGTCAACGCAGTCCAAATATTTATCTATGAAAAAAAAACCTTATGAACATGACTACAGAGTTTGAACAAACGTTCCACTCCCAAAAAATAAACATCCACCCATTATTAACAAAAAATCTATTTTTTTCTGAAACGAAAATTCTAACAGACATTTTTGAGGATTCTGATATTTAAGCACAGGTATATAAGTCTGATTACTCCGTCAGAAAATGAACTTCCATCATTGAAAGAATGAACATACTTCGATCAACTTAATAAATGGTCGGGTAGGACTGTGGCGGCATGCATTACTTCTTACCACATGACAATACGATAATGATTAATCACTGTGCTATGCCGGTTAACCTTGGGTAAAGTTGCGGCTTGGCGGAAGTTTTCTCTGAGTACTGTTTTCTGGTTGTAGTATTGTTTTTATTTTTACGGTGCATTACAGTTCAGTATCCTGTAAAGGGATTAGGTCCACATTACATTTTTTTAAGACAGTATCAGAATATTAACTTGATCTCCTCTTCCTGTAATCTCCTGCCTCTCTCTCACAAGTATGGTACGGTACGGTGCACGACCTAACTCAGTGGCGGAGTGTGCAGTCCGAGAAGACACCACTGCCTGGCTCTTCCCTCTTCTTTACCTCTTTCTTTTTGTCACAATGTCTATCTCCACTAACTCTTATCCCTTTTCTCACTCCGTGTCACTTTCCATATCTCCCCGTTTCTCTCAGCTCGCTCTGTCTTCATCATCCTCATATCTCTCTGTCTCTCTCTTCCCCTCTTTATCTTCCGATTCTTTGCTCTCCCTCAGCCCAGCCTCTACCAGGTGACCAACTGAACATTGACCAGATGTGGGTACACATGGACACTTTTCTCCTTTCAGAATGAAGTAATTCCGAAAGGATATTCCTGTATTGACCGTTCACATGAGCAGTGAACTCATCGAAAATGGTGTTTACACGCACCTTGGATAAAAACAAACTCTCTGTTGAGTGGCACTGTGTTCGTGAGAAGCACCGTCGGGTACGCGTACACCAGGGTTCATTCGGAAACACCGTTTACATGCAGCGCTTGACTTTCCAAACATCCTTCCAAAAGGAATTATACTACCTCCTTGCAAACGAACGAAATTTGAGTCAGAAAAGGGGTGTTTACAGCTATCATTTTCTATCTGATTAGGTGTCTTTTCCGAATCTACTCGGCATTAGGCTGTCGAAATTAACCGACCTATTGTGGCGTGCACTGGAACCTATCCCAGCTCTTTAATTACTTCACTTATGGTCAATAAAATGTGAAGTTGGTGGTTCTGATCCACCTTATTGTCATGGGACCTATGCATAGGCATATGTTGATAATTCTAAAACTGACATCTTCAATGTTTTCCAACTAATTCTTTCAGAGCGTCGGTCTATCACGAATCCTGACGGTTAATCGCCTGACGTTTCCCAACGTCTTTGTAGAATTCTGAGAAAAAAGTGAGAATTTTAACCGCTGAAAATGATAATGTTAATCTTGGAATAAAAAAACAAACAAAATAATACAAAGATTATAGTCAGACTTCATTTTTTTACTCAGGCCTTAATCCTCTTCCATAAATGCCCAATCAGCCAGCAGAGAGACAGAAGTGGTGAGAAAGTATTTAGATGTTTAATTTGATGATGAAAGTGTCAATACTACATAATAAAACCTTAAGTTGATCTACGAAAATATAATCAGCTAAAAAATTTGAATCAAAAAAGTAAACAACCGAATTACAAAGGGGATCTTAACTTTTCATTTCATTTAAATTGTATTATTACTATTACTAAATATTTAGATATCACTGTGCCAGTATGTTAAATTATATCAGCCAAAACATTTTTTTGATACTAACTGAATTATGAAGTTAATTAAGAACTTGACCTAGATAATTTAACCGATATCAATACGTTAGATTTAAAGGTGATACCATGTCAAATCTTACAAGAATTTGTTTAATTCCATGAGTAAGTATCGCTTAAGCACCGTGAATACAACTGGAAACGTTAAATACATAAGTAGCGATGAGCTCAATGTCTGTAAACACGTAAAGTGTAACGTTTGTATGCGCTCGATGTAATTTTATTCAATTACGTAATCACTTTATGGCGCAATTTACAAATTATAACCTCTAATGCTTAAGTTAATCTTCAAATATAGATTGTGTACTTCCATTCTAAATATATAATTTAAAAAAGAAGTTCTATAATGAACAACAATAACATTGGGAGACTTGAGCTTAGGGCTAGCCTCCCAATGGATTTAAGGACCACAGAAATACAAATATGGTACATTAATTGTTTGAGTTTAGTTAAATATAGATTAAAGTGCAAGAGTCCAAAAGCCGGGTGATGTGAAAATGGAGCACTGACCTTCGGGCAGCACACTGACGACCACTGGGAGCTCGACCCACAGACTGTTGACAGAAATCCACGAGCCCATGGCGAACAGCGCTATAAGCGCGTGTGTAACTGCTGCACTTTTCCACCAGCTGCCGCCCATTGTACCACTTGGCTCGATCAAGAGGTTAAGGAAATTGCCCGTACACCGGCAGAAATGCTAACAATATATTCCCACACGCCCTGCCTCAACCTGAACAAAGAGGAGACACTTAGTTTCCGCCCCCTTTGGATGCCTTCGCTTACCACTTGTACATTTCTGTGTCACGGCTAATTCATAAAGGGCGTTTACAGCATTTTAATATTTTCCAGCGTTCTGTTTTTTTTAATTAATAATATAACCTGAATACCCAATCAAAATTTCGAACTGTCTTAAATCATATTAATGTTTAACCTGAATATAGCAGCCGCGTGGTTCACCCTTGTGCATGAGGGGTCAGCCACTTTTCCGATGACCATGAAGGCACCTTTATCAAAGAAAGCCCTTTAAGTCACTGCCTGGGGATAAAATGGTGAGTTCATGCTCCAAGTAGTCGACAACTTACCAGAGAGAATGTTCAATAACAAATTAAGGAATCTCCAAAATATGTGAGACTTCGGTAGTTTTATTTGACCTGGATATGATTTAGGAGTTGTTACAAGTTTCAGAGCAACCCGTTTGGTCACTAATGCCCATACCATAAAATCAAATCAAATGCTCAGCCCGAGCAGACTTTAACTAATATTTTCCAGGGGCCAAAATGAATTTAGCCCCCTTCTCGCCAATAGCCCAAGCAGTCATAACATTATGAACTAACAAACAATCAGAGTGCAAACATCCCCCAAGGCACTGGTTAAGAAAATTTTATTGTGACATCACCTTGTGGGGTCAAAAATTATAGTCATCAAAATCTTACCATCTCTTGGATATGTAACAGAATACCTGCCGGTGAAATTTCATGCAAATCTATCCATTACTTTTTTTCTGTAATCTTGCAAACAGACTGAAGGTAAAAACATAACCTCCTTCGTGGAGATAGTAACCACAAGTGAAGTGAAAATAACCTTTGATTTCTCCTTATTATGGCACATGTCACCAAAGTGGTCTAAGGAAGGACAAATGGTGAACTGTTGACAGGGTCATGGCAGCCAAGGCTCATTGACGTGAAGGCTAGCCACTGAATAGCACAAACTGCGAACAAGTTCTTCCGGTTCCGAAAGAAAGGCGTCAGAACTCATGGTGCATTATAGAACTGTTTTGGCAGCAACAAGGAAGCCAAGACAATTTTAGGCAGGTGTTTATAATGTTATGGCTGACCTGATGACCCCATTAACCAACGTCTCAGCTACAGTACTTTCACAGAGCTCCATCCAGTCGACACTTTAGTAGGACTGAACTCGGTGACATTGTTGATGCCCGTGGCACAACCACAAATCTAAGAAACACAGGGGTCATTATGTTGTGAAACACTGAATTCTTGTCTCAGTGGCTGTGTATTAACCTAAGAATTTATTAAACAGGTTCTCAATAGCAAGGAAATATGAACATAGGTGTTTATTTTGTCATCAAAATGGTCTCAATCAGCAGCAATGGGAACAAACTTGTATAAAAATGATTCACAAAATCAGACTTTATAATTTCAACTAGTGGTACTAAAAAGCAGAATGTAGTACGCATGTGACAGCTACATCTATCATTAAAAACATACAGTGTGTAGTATTTATGTGCAAAGAATGGGTTCAAGGTCTGTATTCCAGCTGATGCTGTAAACAAAAAGTCTTATCAGGAAGTCACATGTTTACCCAGTTTCCCTACACCATCATTCATGACCCTCTTCTATCCCATAATATCACCCTTTTAACTGTAGTGAAAGTTCACTGGTGTGAATGCGTTCAGTTGGCTACACGAGTTGTATCTTGGAACTTCGTGGAAGGTGCCCAAACAAGGGAGTACCCAGGTTTGACACGAGGAAGAGCCAGTTTCAGCTTCAGCAACATCTGTGTAGCGTTATAGAAAACACAATTCAAGTTCGGGTCTGTGTTGTTAAGAATCATTTTTTGGTAAAGTATCTCACAGCGAACTGCCTCCCTTTTCTCTGCCCGGGATTTTCCATCGAAACGCAACATCATTTTGTCTACATCCTGCTGAGTTTTGCATGGACCTCCATGTTGGCACACTGTTGCTTTGATATAGTCTCTGTCTATGTTTTCCACAAGCTCTTTAAACTCCCCTCCTGACCTTTCTCTTTTATTTTTGTGACCCAACTTCAGCCGTGGACTTCGGTCATCAATCTGGCTAGTACTTTTTCCTGCTCGCCAAGTGGAAAGCTCATCTGAGCTGTCGCCAGGAGAACCAAGCAGTTCATCATCTTCCCCAGAGCTATCCAACGATGCTTTCTTGTGTGAGGAGTGCTTGGAGGACTTGTCGGGTCTTTTCTTCTCGTACGGGTACGCATGGCCGAAGGGATACTCTGCCATCAATACTGAAAATGTGCATCCCGCCAGTTGTAAGCTCAAATCAGATGAAGGGCTCTGTGAAAATAATCCTCCTGGAAGGAAATCCTTCAGGTGTTCCTCGGTGGTAGCAGCAATCACCTTTAACATCCTCTTTAAGCAAGCTCGGATCAGTTCCCTGTTGGTGTGCCACTGACCGCAGTATTGAAACACTCCGTCAAAGTTACTCTCCTGCAGCGGGGACTGCAGAAAGATATTTGTGGCCCCCTCAGGTTCCAACAGTGAGGAAGGGTCTTTGGACCAATCAAGAAACTTCTGGTAGAGACACAGTACGTACTTACTGAAGAACGAGTACTCTCCTTCACTTTTCAAGAGCTGCCAATAAGGACCGAGGATTTTGCAGTAAACGATGGCCAGGACGCAAACTAGGCTCTGTACCACGGAATCATTGGCGTCAGCAGCAACGCTCTCCAGGATCACGTTTTCGCATTCGTCGTTGTTCAGTGACAGCAAATCCGACAAGAAGGGAGCGATCTCTTTGTGGTGGTGAATCAGACCTGCTGCAGCTTCAAAGTAGTTGTTGAATCGGTTTGACTGATTTACGGTAAGTTTGGAGGCATTTTTCTTTTCTTCGCAGAAAGCGACCCAGTGTTTCCTGTAGTTTTGCGCACCGGGGGTTCTAGGGCTCAGGATATCACAAGCCATGTGAATGTAGCGTGAAGTAGCACTTTCTGACATGTTGACAAAGTTCCTGAATTTTGGAAGCTTGTCCCGGCCCAGCTGTTCGTCTGTTGATAAAATAATTTCTTTTTCAAAACTCATGATCTGCTGCTCGATGGCGTCGTGTACGTCAACAAGGAAGTTGGCGTTGTAGTTTAAGAACACCACAGGAGTGGTGAGTGAAATATCTTCTCCCAGTGATTTGAGTTTCTCCTCAAACTTTGCCATGGCTGGATGCTCCTTGCATGTCAGAGTATACTGATTTCTGAGGAGATCTAAAGAAACCTTCTTGCATGCGTCTGTTTTACCGCCGTACATGCTCGATAGCTTTTGGGCAGACAGCATTGCTATGTCCAGAAGCGTCAGGGATTCTTTTTTTTTGTCTGAGGATCTGTCATCTCCACTGTTGGGTTCATCCAAATCAATATCACTTTCACCACCAGCTCCTCTGTTCATCTCAGACCCCTCACCTTGCGTGATTTCACAGGGCTCATATTCCTGCTTGATTGTAAATTTTTCATTAAACACTGCATCGTCTCTTTTCATGCGTTTCTTTGCAATAAGTTTTGGATTTTTTTCTGGCGCCAGTTCAAACGGACTCTGAAGCAGGCTTTCCATCACTGCATTCCTCCTGTGACTTCTCATCTCATAACTGCGACAATGTAGTTTCAACTTTTTGATCCTGGCTTTGAGATCTTGATATGTTTTCTGAACATTCCGATTCGTACAAAAGTCTGGGCTGAAGTTTTTGAGCCAAGTGACTAAAATGATTGGTGCGATTTTTTCCCTGGTGATAAAGTTACTCAACTCCAGAATTAATCCGTTTGTGACTTCGATTAGCTGTGCTCGCTCTGAAAAATCCCGTAGCTCCAAAAGATGTTGTCGCTCCACTCCGATGCTGTCACATACTGGGCCAACAAAGTTAAAGTTGACGTCAGCTTCCAGGAAGGTGATCCTGGCATCTCTTCCAAGACTCAATGTAGTTGCAATGCCTATTTCAATCAATCGACGAAAGTCAGCCGACTGATGGGAGGGCAAAATCTTCTTCAGCCAATTTAAAATGGCAACCCATGGAAAATTATTGTCTTCTCTCAAAAGTCCTACTTGAATCATAAGTCTGTTCTTGCATGGCGCCTTATCAAGCTCTAATCCTTCTCCCGACTGAGGACCAATGAAATCTGCATCTAGCTTCCAATAGTACTCATCTCCTGAAAAACAAAACAGATAATACTCAGCATTTCTTGTAGAAAAGTAATGCTTAGCCAAAAGGTGATGTTGCAACTTCGACTGGAAGGACGGATAAAGATGAGCATTGCCAAGAAAATCTATTAACTGTAGAGGATTATTTAGGATTATGTAGAATTTATTTATGTTCTCTGACACATTACAATGCAATCACTAAAGAGGAAAAGTTTCTTAGTATTACAAATTCACTTATTTTTAGAAATAATTAATAAATAAAGAAATAGCTCATCTTAGTAACAGTATGTACACTTAAATAAATGTTTTGACCTACTCAGATTAGTTTCAGTTACAGCTGCTTTACCGATGAGGGAGAAATCCTTTCCCTTCTCCATTGCGTGCTCAGTATTCATTCATCAACCTGGATAAGCACAACACATTAAAAACAAAAGACATGTGTTAATAATAAGAGAAAATGCTTGATTAGTTGCTAACAGGAATTTATGTGTTACCTAACCTTAAACACACCTAACCTGAATTAATGAAACTGTCACATCACTTTTGTTACAATGACCGTTTTCCATGTATCACAGCTGAAAGCAGCTACTCGTTTAACAGCCATAACCTTTTACGATCCTGAAACAGCAAAGCAGAGAAAAAGAAATCTGAAGAGGAATGCCCTTATGCAAATTACACTGAAAATATGTTGCTATTTGCAGGTGTGTATATTTGTTGCATTTTTTAAAGAGGTACAGTATTTTTCAATAACCCCCCAGTAGCTTTATGTGCTTTTATTTATTTTCATATACTGATGTCCTACTATAAACATTATTGTTTTGTTAATTTATTTTGCACATACCATGGGAGTGTGAGAAACACCACATCATTATGTCCAGCAAATATTATGTAATCTACAATAAAGTGGACAACAAATGTTGACCTGTTAAATCCAAAGGTCTTTAGAATTTGAGCCTCGTTTGGACAGGATACCCGAATAATCTTGGGTTCTGTAGACGGTTAAGACTTCAAATAATCTGTGCTCACACAAAGGCAATATTTAGATGCATATCCTCAACTGTTTTTTTTTTAGTCAGCATCGGCTGTAATAATATGATAACAATAATCCCGTGAACAGCATTCTCTGAACTGACTCGGAGACTCTTTGACAAAGATACTCTAAGATACAAATATTGCACAGTGCACATTATTCTACACAGGTTTAAGGGGAAAGGCCCCTCCCCCCCTTTTTTTTTAGCCCTAATAGGGAAATCTAGCTTCAAAATACAACTCATTTATTTCATTAGTTATTGAGACATTATCACATTAAGATAAAATTAAACTATTGCATTGTGTATAGGACTTGTGGTCAGAGGTTATCTGCAGTCCTTGTTCCTAGTTAGGCCTTTGCTGAATAAAACAAGCAATTATTTAAACCGTAAAAAACATATAAACAACACACTGAAATATAATATAAAGCACCAAGCACATTATACAATTCTAACACAAGAGACACAAAATATGATATCCACAGGACTAACAAAAGTAGTTGAAACAACGACTAAGACTGACAACTGAAAACAATGACGGTCATGGAGAGTCAAGGAGAAAGACAATGTGTGTGCTTTGTGAACTCATGTATCGAATTGTTCACAAATTTGACCTTTATAAATTCCTTGAGTGTAAAAGCCTTAAAGTAAGTTAATAATTTTATTCCTTGTGTTCCAAATTTGTGGGCCTTTGACAGGCAACGACGATTTGACAAATGTTTTTTTACTGCAGGCTCACAGTCTCCACCAACTGCTCCTCTGTGGCACTACCTTTGCTGTCGTATTTTAAAATCATTTGACTGACTTGTTCTGAGGTAAAGCCGTTATATACACTATAATATGTCCACATTATGAAACTTTTGGCTGACATCAACCCTGATTTCATTGCAAAGTACCATTGTGCGCAGTGATAAAATGACAAAATTGTAATGAATTGTCTGCTAATTTCATTAGATTCATTGTCAATTGCCAGGGCTTTGCATAGCATGAAAAAGAGAGATTAAATAGATCAGAACAAATTGCAAACTCTCAATGTACCCTAGAGATTGCAGACAGACACATATCCTTAACATTATCGTTTACAGAAACACTATTACTAATATTAAAGCTAAGAGGAATCCATTCCTTTCCCCTTAAAAATAAATGAGCTGTGCACATTTATCAACATGTTGCTAAACTGCATACAAGACTAGGGAGACTAGGCTCACACGTCAACCTTATCTTCATTGTCAAGACTGAGGAAAACAATGTATTGACATGCTTTTCATCATAATGTATAAAATACTGTATACAACATTGTATCATATATTGCCTTTTGAGAGGATGTATGTCTTATGTTATCCACGTTGTATGCAGGGAATCGCTCCTACTACTCTTAATCCCAGCATATCCTGTGTTAGCCTGCACATTGGGGATCTGTTTTCTTTTAATCCCGTTAAATCCAGATGCACATTGCACTGATACCTAACTATGAGATAAATTTAGGAAAACAAAATCCTTATGCTACTCCTCTCAGCTGTATCCCATGATGCTTGCTAATGTTGGCATTTTGAGCTGCTGAACATTGTTAGCACTGTTTAAAACATTTTAAACAGCTGTAAATTGCCAACAATACCTCTAATGAATAATTGTAGGGTACTGGGTATGGAAAATAAAAATCAATTCAATCGTTAAGGCAGTTAAAATGTATTAAACATAGGTTCTTACAGACAAGCTATACGACGACTACCTCTGCTGCAGATTCTTCTTCTTCTTCTTCTTTTTTTCTTCTTCTTCGGGTTCTTCTTCTACTTCTTCGGGGTTTACGGTATTTCTTAGGCTTTAACCTGCCATTACTGCCACCCTCAGGTTTAGTCGTCCTTGACACAAAAAGTTAATAATAATAATAATAATACATTTAATTTATAATGCACTTTAGGTTCTCTTCTGTTGTCTGATTTTTAGTCCTGTAATTTGAGCATTACTCTCAAAGACCAATGTATCCATTTCCTAACCTCTACTGATTCGCCATGCTCAGTCGGTCTTTTACCCCTTGTAGTTTTGCTGCCATAGCCCTTTTCTATCATATTTAAATAATTTACATGAAGTAATGAAATGCTCCGCTAAAGATCAATTATATGCAAAAGCATATATTTATATAAAATTTAATAGATTTAGGACACAGAGGCAAAAAAAATGTTGGCAGCATAATTTAAATGCAAGAAGAGAGATGTATAGCTGATATCTTTCCCATCTACGCTATACATCTCTTTCTTTTGCATTTAAATTATGCCGCCAATATATATATATATATATATATATATATATATATATATGCACATGTATGTGCGTGCATGTGTGCAAAAACGCGTGAGTGTTTTAAGTAGGTAATTGAAATCGGTGTGATCAATCTTTAAACTGAATTGTTTACATATTCTAAAATCTGGGGTTAGGTAGATAAAATCCCCGCAAAATTCACAACTTGTTCAAAACTTGAACTAACTGTATAATCATAGCCAAAATAAACAAAAAATCAAAAGTGAAAATACAAAAAATATCTCCTAAACAGGTAACTGACTTCCAAAGCACAACACGGGGCGGAGTCAGAACAGTGAACCAGTCAGTGATTGGATAGTTTTGCAGAGGGTGGGATTTGAACCGGTCTCCACCAATCACACAGAAATCAGAAATGCATGGTGGGTATGGTGGGTAGGCGGCTCTCGTTCACAAATAAGCAGTAAAGGTAATGTGAAATAGATTTATTTGTACTTTATAAAGCAATTATGCATTGTGGGTATACGTGTTTATTGTTTAAAGAATACCAGCTTCATGTTCTGGAACGTTATGTTGTATGTAGTTCTAGCTAACTAATTAACACAGTTGTGTTAACAACTCAACGTTAGCTAGCAAGCAACATTGTCGTTGTCTATAATCAGTTAACTGTTGTTTTATACTAAACTTAGTAAATTGTTTTATTATACATATGAAGTTTTACATTTATGTTGCTTTTTTCCAAATCTTACTGGCTGCAACTATGATGGAAGAACGTGACTGGTTCTCAGTTTATAAACAGTCAACATAGCGCGATTATCTTTGAGATTCCAAATCAATTTTTAAATAATGTGATGCTAATAATGCAATTAGCCTGTTGACACCAATATTGTCTAAAACATTAACATAAAACAACGTTTTCAGCGGGTGATGTGAGCCTAGGCTATTTTCCCTAGCCTAGATTGGCATTATCCATGGAGCTCAGCTGAGTTATGCCGTACCATTCTCTAATATACACTGATCAGCCAGAACACTATAACCACTGAAAAATGAAGTCAACATAACATGGCTCCTCTACCTTCCATGGTTACCTGTTAGTGGGTGGTATATACTGTATATTAGGCACAAAGAGAACATTTTGTTCTGAAGTTGGTGTGCTGAATCAGGGAAAATGGATAAGTGTAAAGATCTGAGGGACTTTGAAAACGACCCGATTATGATGGCTAGACATCACAAGCATCTCCAGAGCTCAAGATATTGTTGGGTTTTCCTAGTCTGCAGTGGTCAAAACCTACCAAGTGGTCTGAGGAAGGGAAAATAGTGAACTGGTGACAGGGTCATGAGAAAAAGACTCATTGGTGCATATGGGGACTATACGCTACAACCTGTGTTGTATGATCGTATAGGAGATCTACTGTACCACTAATTTCTAAAAAATTTAGTTTGGGTCCAAATAGAAAAGAATCGCAACACACAGTGTATCATAGCTGTTTTGGTGACAAAAAGGGACCACTCTAGGCTCAATATAAGGCAGATGTTTTAATGTTTTGGTTGATGGTTTTATATTATGATCTCTTAGCATTATTGTAGAGCATTGCAATTAAAGCAAATTAAAATAGAAAACAATGGGAAGAGTCATCAGCTAGAAGAAAACACTGATACACTTATTTGTGTTGTTTTTTTTCTTTTAATAAAAGCCATTCACTTACAAGCCAAATCCATGTATTAGCGTCCTTCATCATACAAATTGGTAATAGCAGTACTTTGTGTAGTATTCACAACTCAACATTGTGCACTCCAGTTTATGAATTTCTTCAGTTTATAACACTCAACCCTGGATTCCATTGGATTCCACAAGACTGTACATATTCCCTGTATCGCCAGCTTTACCTTTATTGAACTGGGAAATTGGTAGAGACCAAATATCTTTTTCTGAGGGAGACCTTAAGGAAACATACTACTTCAACATTAGACGAAATTGCATAATAGGACACATAAATACAGAAAAAAAGTTACAGAATCACAAACAAATGCAGATCAACATTAGAATTTTTCCCCTTTCAGTTGCATAGTTTCTTAAATAAGCTTGGTATTCTCTCAAGGAGAAATGGGGATCTTATCATTGGATGTTCTGAGGTTACTCCATTATCAATTTAGGATAAGGAGCAAGGTGTTTTTTGACACTTTCCATATACCTTCAATAGTGGCTGTTTTATGTCCAAATTCAATAAGAGTCTGAGATTCTGGAGTAAGAATGAGTGTTAGGGAAAATAAGATACTACCTTCGCCCCACATGTTTCCGACGTCTTTCCTAATGTTATGTCTGGCGAATGATGTGGGCATTATTCTGTCTGAAGGACAAAATAGCCTGACCTGGTAGATATTGGCTGACATTGTAAGCATATAATGATCCTGCTGGATCTGAATGACAGGATTCTGGGATGAGACACCTGAGTGTGCCAATATCTTCTCTGTTATAACAAATCTGTCTGTAATAAATCCATATATATAAGAAAGACAAGTGAGACTCTTCGAGTTAATTCCTTTTCTTCAAATGATCAGAAGACATGTACACAACATTTTTATCCATACTGTAAAGATTTGATCTCTCACACAGGTACAGACTGACCTGATTCTGATTCTGTTCTCAGATGCTGACATGTCACTCATCAGCGAATGTCTGGTTTCTTTGAAATGAAGCTAGTGGTTAAGAGTAGTTAGCTGCACACGATGGATTCTTCTGAAATGGAGGCTTTTTCCAACAGCGAAATGAAAGCGGACGCTGCACCGGGCACATCAAATACATCAGGTCAAGAAGTAGATGAAACAAAGGCAAAGAAGAGGACCTCTGTGAAGAGGAGTGCTGGTCATCCTACAAATGCCAAAAAAGCCAAGAAGCAAAAAAAGACCAGAACCTCTCGCCCCGCTCAGCCTGGCTACACAGTCCAGCAAGGAGAAGATATGCTTCTCATCATATCCAGTTCTACCTCACAGTATGGTGGCTCAGCCTGGACTCCTCCAAAGAAAGGACGCAAAAAGAAAAAGATAACTAAAGGAAAAGGGAAAACTAAAGGAAAAAGCAAAGCTGTTCAGATTAAGGAGAAAAAGTCTCCCTCAGTGAAACCTAAACCAGAGAATAATCCTCTTGCCAGTGATAAAGATGACACAAAGTGGTTTGTGCCAGAGAAAGCAGCAGACAACCGATGGGGTGAAATTCTTCCAGAGGAGGTGCTGATCAATATTTTTAAGATGGCAATCATCCAAGATGGTGCTGTACCTTTTCTATGCAGGTAATAAACACATATTTGATCTGATGAGTGAATAAAGAGCTTTACTGTACTTCAGCATACTAGCAAAATTCATGGACTGGCTATGTATAGCCAGATGTTTTTCTGGTTTCAGTCTAGAACAGTTTCATTATTTCATATGTTTTTTGTATGCATTTGGTTTATTCTGATCTTAATAAATGTGAGATTTTTTAAACTAGCAATAGTACGGCTAATTAACTTTTAAAGACAATCTAAAAGCATTTACCAGTCCCAAGGCCAATTATTACAAATTCATCTAATGGCAATTATTTCAAATAACCATAATTATTTTTCAACTTCGCTAGAACGATTATTGTGTATAAAGACATCTTGATGATACAGACATTCACATCATATTTATACCTTCCTCTCTATTTCTTCCTCTTACCTTTGCTCTGATTTTGTCTACCCTTCTCTCCGTTGGTTTAAACAGCTAACACAAAAAATGTCCTGATATGCCTCGTTCACAGAACTTTTGAGCTCCTGGTTCAATCAAGGGATTGATTTCGGATGACTGTGTTTATTACACTGTTATTAGACTGATGCTATAAATGTGAAATAAAATATAATACAAATAAATCATTAAAAGGGATTATTTGCATGACAACTAAATTTGTGTCTCTCCAGGAAGTTGTGATGCACTAATTACCACAATATCCTGCAATGTTGTCATTATCACCGCAGCTTATCAGCACACTTGACCGACCATCCCTGTTTCCAGCAGGTGTCAGCACAAACTAAACCAAGTCCCTCTTCTCTCCTCTGTTTTTCTGGTCCAGGGTGGGCAGGGTTTGTCGTCTGTGGAACGCTGCTGCCTCCAGTCTGATCCTGTGGAGTAAAGTTTCCATCGGTCACTGCTGGATCGCTCCGGGCAAAACCCAGCTACCTAAAACCGAGAAAAAGATTAAGGACACTTTCAACTGGCTGGCAGAGAACAGGTCAGTCTGTAGAGGTTTGACTTGTGAGCCGTGACTTATTTGTGTTTAGATACATTTAATAACAGGATCATCTCTCGACAGGAAACATTAAACTATGTTGGTTATTTCCAGGTTCTCTCAGCTACGAGACTTTTCTCTCCATCACTGGACAAAGAATGTTAGCTATGCAGTGGAGGTAAGTCGCCAAGAGGCGATATCTGTCCTTCACAAACATAATAACATAATTGTCTGTCCCATTCATTAACTAATCATTGGAAAAACGCTAGAGTCCCTTTACTTCAATGGAAACTTCAGATGGGACAAATGTGTTAAATCAATCCTGCTTTCAGAAACATTTCAGTGGGTTGGATCCAAAGCATCTGGACTTTTGGATGAGAAGTGAAACGTTTTGAAGCCAAAGCAGAAGTCCAGATGCTTTGGGTCACCGTGATCTGGATGAATGAGAATATACACAGACATCTCAAGGATTTATTATTTATTTTTCGCCTTTATACCCAGTTGATTAGATTACTTATTACTTTGTTTCTCCTTCACTGAGAGCAAGAACAAAATAATGGCCCTCTGCAGCTCACCTAAAACCCTACTGAAGCAGTTTGGCTTTCCTCCACTTCCACTGTTGCTTCATGAATAGAACTTGAAATTTTTCCCACACTTAATTTTATTTTTAATACTTTTTATACGTTTTGTTTGTTACCATTTTTTCCAAAAGTTCAAGATCAAAACCTGAACATCAAGTTTCAAAATTTAGTTTTTCGATGATTTGTTTTTTTAATTGTTTAACAAATTGACGTGGATTTAGCAGCATATTTAAGCTATGATAGATGATTGATGACAAATCACAGAGGCTTTGTCCCAAGTTATTAATTCGATTTTTTATTGCCCTGTTGCCCAGTCTGAAATACTGGGTATAGTTCCTGGTTGTTTTCAGACCAGACTGATTCACAAAGATTTACAACTTTTGGGGTCCAGACTCATCTTATCTTTTGAATCGCTATTTTCTTTGTGATTTTATGTGTTCAGTTTTCATCGTAAATCATGTAAAAAAACTTTCTTATTAAAATATTATCATTAATAATTTGTATTCTTGTCATTATTATTACCTCTGCCAACTAGAGCTAGAAGGGAAAAGTGGCATATTCCAGAAAGCATGTTTAACAAACGCTGAGTTTTCCGTTACAAAACTGAACTTTCACTTTTATTATATATTCAATATAAAATTTGTGGATTTGCACCAAGATAACAGGTCAAATTCTTTGTAAGTGTGACTTACTTGGCAATAAACTGTTTTCTGATACTGGTTCTGAACAGCTGATCTGAGTTCAATCAACTCTGAGTTTAAGTCTGATTAAACTTGGGCACGAGGACAATCCAAATCTATCATCAACGGAGCTATGACACTGTGACTCACCATGGCAACCAGTTAGACACTGTGGTCGCCGTACTTTAAATGTGATAGATATTAGAGAGAAAAAATAGACAAACTGTTCTTCTGTTTGAAAGAGAATTTCATTTTTATCTATTTTCAGTTATGGGCACTAAGTGCACGTGAATGCATAAAAGTCAAATAGAGAGTATTCTCTGTAATTCTAACTAACCAGTAACAGAGAGTAGGACAGACCATGCTGTGGCCGGTGAAGATTGTTGATTCCTAAATTTGCTCGGTATGAGCTCTCAAGAGTGCCCACATGTTTTTGTTGATGTTTATATATATATATTTTTTTACTATTATTGGAATTATGAGTAGTAGTATGGACAAATCAGAGGATCAGTGGAGGAAACACTTAGCATGTAAATGAACAATCTAAGTAATAACGGGCTTTTTTGGGAGGAGTTTTTTTTCTAAAATATGAAATCCACTTTTGGGTCAGTGCTGGTTTGGAATTTAGAAATATTGCTAGATAAATGTTATGTTCCATTTCATTCCAAATGCTGAGACTTGCACATTTCATCGTATTCTTGGTTTGTTTTTGTTTTTGTAGGTGGTGGCGCAGCACTGCCCTCACCTCCGCTTCCTCACGCTCTCCTACTGTACAGGCCTGACAGCCTGTGGCTTCCAGAGTCTGGGTCTGCACAGCCGTTCTCTGCAATCCATCAACCTCCAGTACTCAGAGGTACAGCACACTCCTGCCCCGTTACAGCATGTCTTTCTTGATAACGGGTGCATCTTTGACATCTATAAGTTAAGTTAAGTCTTTGGTTCAGCTCTCTCTCTTATGCATAGCTGTTTTCTTTACACACGATTAGAAAAGCTGGGGCAAAAATCTCTGAAGCTCAAACATATTTACAAGAATATAAATTAAATGATAATTAGTCTAATTTGATGAACATGGCAGTTTTTTTTTCTACTTGCTTTGACTTCTATTGAATAGTTACTTTGTTGAAATCTTGTTTTTTGCTGTAGTTTCAGGTTGAGGGACTCCTGGAATACCTTGAAAACCACGGGAGCCACATGAGACAGATTCTGTTCACTCATGGACTAAAAAATGACAGACTTCTGACTGCCATGACTGTAAGACCTCTTTTTTCCTCCACTTGAAAATGTATAGACTCATACTAAAGTCACCTGTGACCCACTAGAAGTGTCTGGTGATGTGTTTAGGTGCAGCGCTCTGGCTCCTCTGCCGGAGTCTCCTTATTTCCTATGCAAAAAGTTGGGGTTATTATGGAATTGTCATCGCCGCCATGGCCACAGATCCTTTGTGTTAATACGATAGCTCAAAAAAATATTTCATGGATCTTTCTTAAAATGTATACCTACATAAACCTTAGTGTGAGGAAGAACTGGAGTGATCTTGGGAAAGATCAGTTGTATTTATTTCGCCACCAACAGGAGTTTTATCACCAAAACTTTTGCACACATAACTTCCTAACCGTTAGTTCTATTGGGTCTAGATTTTGTGCATATGAATCGGCTCGAGGAGACCTAACTCGTATTTGACATAATTCACTCATTGGGCTTTTTTTTTTTTTTTTAAACACACTGTTTTGACCGTTACTTCTCAATCATAAGCCCATAGTCCAATCCAGTGTGGACATTTAGCTCGTGTGAAGCTACACAAGGAAATCTGTCTTATTTTATTACTGAGGGCAGAACAAATAGTCAACTGTATTTATTTTCATTGCTGAGTCAATAAAGGATCTGCTCTTAGACAGATTGCTGAATTTATAGAAAAAGTTATGTTGAGTCAATATGAGATTATTAATGAGACACATTTAATTTGAGGAGTTCTTCCTCAATCCCTTACCTGTATGGGACCGATCACAACTGGTGAGTACCCGCGAGTACCATTAATGACGAAAGAGCATCACTAATCTACAAAATATTTCTTTATTAGTACCTAAAAGGTAAATTTGTTGTACAGTTTACAACACCTTACATGGTTCAAGTGCATCATCTTGTGCTAGTTTAGGTCAGTAGGAGCTGCAGACACAAACCTGTTTCTATAGCGAGGAAATTTTTTTACTTGGAAGAAATGCAAAGATGCTTTAGAGTTTGCCTGTGCCGCAAAAAGTAACACTACTTGCTTGGTCAAAATGCACCATAAACTGCTGCATGATGATCACATGAAAGCCATTGTGAATTGTCCAGACATCCACAGTGGCGATTCTGTACAGCACATCACCGCGTCCATTCGGCCCACAAGAACACGCCGACATCACCAACGACATAAAGTTCAATTTGATAAAAGATGTTTGTCGAATAATCACGGTGAGGAATGATGAATATGGTCAACACACTAGACAAAAGAAGAGATATTCCCTCACGTAATTATTTTTCCAAGTTAGCGATCTACTCCTTTTGCTAAAAAGGAAGTTTAAATATATAGTAAATCTAATACAGCGGGATCTTTGCCGGGAACTCTGACTTTTCTCAGTAAATCAAGTGAGCCGTAAAAGAGCCTAACACTTCATTAAAGCAACAAATAATTTTGATCTCAGTAATAAAAAAATAACCGTGCTGGCCTGCACACACGCACACACACACACACACACACACACACACACACACACACACACACACACACACACACACACACACACACACACACAGACGACATGAGCAGAGACACTAATGACAGACAGGATAAAGAATGACCGATGACTGACCACTCAGACTTGTTTTTACTAACCTACTTCCTCTCCTGTGTTTTTTCAGAGGGGATGCTGTCCTGATTTGGAGTTGTTGGAGGTCAACACAAAGCTTGACAGTAAAGACTGCGAACTCCCCGTTTGCATCCAGGCGCTACAGACCGCATGCCCGAAAATGAAGGTAAAGATAAAAGTATGATGGTTCCGGTCTCTATGCTGGCGGGGGCGATGTCGCTACATGTAATTGACTGTGGGATATTTCTTCACGTTTTTGTCTGTGTGCAAAAAAATCGTAAATGAAGAATGTGTTCATCAAGGTTTGTGTATCTTTTCATTTCAGAAACAGATAAAACTGTTGGTTATTTATAATTTTGTTTGATAAACAAAATTGGAATTGAAAAACGTGGACGAGAGAGGAATGGGTTGATTTTCATTTCATTTCAACTTGAATAAGAAAAATACAATTAATAGAAAAAAAGTAAAGAAAAGTAGTCTGTTCTTCCCTTTATTCTGAGACTGGAAGTCATCATTCATGAGTAAACCGATGAGAGAGAGTAAGCAGTACTCTGTGTTGTGTCAATCTTCACTTTATTCCATCAGTAGCGGTTTGTTGGAAAACCATATGAAAATTTGGGGCTGATTTTTAGCTCTACTTATTTTATTTAATAACTCTTTCAAATAAGCTCCATCCTCATTGCTATCCTCATAAACGACCACATCCGGTGTCAGAAAAATTGGGGCTTTTCTTGTCTAGCCTTTTTATTTTTCATATTCATGTGAGAAAAAAGGAAAAATTAAATTTAGAAATTTCTCTCATCCCTTTTTCCGGTCATGAAAAGGAAAACCGCTTTGTTTTTCAATCTCTTTGGATTTTTTTTCTTTTAACAAAGGGAGAATCTGATATGGGCGAATCCACAACTGCCTATCGGACCATGTAGCTGCAGCCACACACATCATCATCAGAGACTTGGCAGATAGAAGTTAGGCTGATATCAAAGAACTCTTCTCCCCCCCTAAAGGGAAGAGTAAAATCATTAGTGTGGGATAGTTTGAAAATCTCACGAAGTAACATGGATTTTTCTTTGAGTACAAACATCCATGCGGAAGTGTTTGATAAAGGAGGAGATATGTCCAGTTTGTTTACCCATCTTAACCGAAAACACAGAGAAAAACAGAAATTTTAGAGAAACGGACATCAAACATTTTCTAAAGTTTCTTTGTAAACAGACACACATGTGGCTCCATTCCGCGAAAAGTGTGCCCAGGCAAAAATATATTCATTCATAATCGAATTGATCATAACCTACCTAAATGTAAATTTGTGTTTATTGATATCCAGGAACATGCATAAATATATTTGTCTGAACTCAGAGAAAAGAGGGTTTCTAACAGATTTAGCTACGTCGTAATTTTTACCAGTAGGATGCGGGACAGAGAGAACAAAACATTCACACCCAGATGCACCGAGGTCGTTTTCACACCCGATAGTCCGGGGAGTCGGTTCGATGAAATTCAAAAAATTTGATCGAAATTGCGTTGTCAAAATAACCAAACCTTCTGAACATCACGCAGTCCTAAATAATCCTCATAGTGAACCAATAAACAAAGAAGAAGAGGAAAACCCTCTCGTCTATTGGACAGAACAGGGAATCGAAGTCCATTTCGCCGGCTTATTCCCTAGTCCCTCACAGGACTAGTATCGACTTGGAACCTGTTGAAATTTGTTATATTTAGGGTGGTCTGTGATATTAACCAGTGTGAATGCGCCATGCCTGTAATCTTTCAAGTAAAACTTTCCCAGCAAATTACCCATTATATTTCACCAAACACAGAGGTTAGGTGATCATTTTAGTCCCGTGTGATTGGACATCTCAGTGATATGGGGTGGAATTTGTATTTATTGTTTCCTCTGTTTCGTGTCGGACCGAGGGAATGGACTGTCTCACGCCGTGTACTGCTCTGTGGGAGTTAAGAGTTCCAGTGGGTCGGCTCGCGTCCGGTTCAAAAACCTGCATGTCTGTCCATCGTCCAGAACCCCTTCCCTGCCTACCAAACCCCTGTGTGTCTGTCCCACATGCACCTCTAGGTGTTGACAGCTGACCTGTTTGCAGCTGCGACTGTTATGCAAAGCCTTGACTTTATATCCGTGGGGATAATGTCAGTAGATTTAAGTGAAATACAGAATTTACTTATCCCGTGCGAATGAAACGCATACGTTTAATATCTAAATCACACGAGGTCCTCAGGTTCTACTACTCCTAGCATACATGTTCTCATGGTTACACAGACGCTGAGCCAGGTACATCATATTTATGTAACATCACATACAGTATATGTCCCAAGATGCACTGTGCTATGCTCCACTTCCTACCTTTGGTTTAGAACTTTACTTTCGCACCACAAACAAACCCAACGGGGTTCACTTGGAAGCTAACAGAGACCCTAGTTTTCAAGCGGACCAGAGTTTGCTTGTTTGGTCCGCACCAGAGTTCCAAACCCCTCCCAAACGCACCGCACCGTCTTAGTCAACCAACCAGGGTTCGTTTAATGCGAACAGCTCTGGTGTGAAAACAACCTAAGAGTTTACTACACATGGAAACATAGTCCAAAACTCTAAAAATACATTTATACATTCAAAAGATGGAAAACAACAGATTTTAACAATCATCTAATAATGACATAAAAATAATGATATAATTTATTTGTATAGCACCTTTAAATAAAAATGTTTACACAATTACACAGTTTTGACAGCCAAGGAAAAACAGGAAACTGAAAATCTAAGGCCGACTTAGAAAATGTTTAGGAAACAAAGAGTATAGAATATATGGAATAGTCAAAAGGATAGTCAGTATATACAAAAAGACAAAGAACGACCACATATCCTCAAGATAAAATCCACTGAAAGTAAAAGCTCTAAACACAGTAAAAGAAGAGGAAATAGAACGAATTTCACCTCAAATTAATTCCTGTTGTAACGTTAAGGATGATCTTAAGTTCGTTGTCCCGAACAACAACCAATCAGCCCTACTGAGATCTGCTCGGCCGGTCACCCTTCATATCAAAATAAGCCTCCTGGCGCCGATCGATCCGTACACCTCAATTTTATTTTATTTTTTTTCATGAACAATAGAAGTTTTTGGAGAAACCCATTCTCCATTTTCCATGCTTTGTCTGTATAAGTAATGAATTAGAGCATGTTTTTGTGCCGGACTCCTGTAAACTCTACATCCGTTGTATCCCCTGTATCAGACGTTCCGGATGCTGAACGTCAGACCTCTGCATAAGACGATGCGTAACGGTGCCGATCCACCGCTAGGCTTCCCGTTACTGGAGGAGCTGTGTATCGCTACTACGTCTTATTCCTACATGACTGACAAAGATCTGTTGGATATTCTTTTTGGTTCCTGCCGGTTGCGGGTGCTGGACCTGCGAGGCTGTTCGCGAATCACGCCGGCTGGTCTGGCAACATTGCCCTGTCCCGGTAAAGCTATTTCACTTTTTTTTCCTTTTGGTAAATAACTTATGATTTATAATGAGGTCTAATTTAGAACCCATTGAGTAAAACTCAGTTTGTTTTTTTCATATTTAATCCACAGTGTTCTAAAAATGTGTTGGTGACATAGCAACACTTTGTTTATTATTCTTAAATCATTAAAATACTTATATTAGTAATAACTATTTTATAACTTTCATACTTACTTTACTGGATCAAAATGTCGCTCCGTATGCATTTATTAATGAGGACTTCCTTCTTTTCCTCCTGTGTAATTCGGCAGAGCTTGAGTGTTTGTTCTGGGGACAGTATTTCAGTAGCCATGTTGGGTTGTCGTCACCTAAGGCGGGCATTCACATGGTTACGCAGAAATGGCGTCGGACATTGCAGCAGCTTGACATTGCGAATCAGCTCTTCACTGCAGCCGACCTGGAAGTTGCCATGGGTCACCTGGCTCAGGCCACAGAGGCAGACACACTGCGCTCGCTTAACCTGAGTGGGACCAGGATAACGCCTCCCGCCCTCAGGTAAAGTTCCCTGAAAGTCCACGTGTCCGAATCCAATAAACTCTGAGCGTTTCCAATAATCAATTAACTTGGAACGAAGAGATAATCTACAGCCAGATTTTCACATTCGTAAATCCAGTGCTATTTATTCTTCTTTTTTTTAAATCCTGCCTTTTGTTGCAGGTCAGTCATCAGTCAACAAGCCGCTCTGAACTACCTCAATCTGTCATCGTGCCGTTACCTTCCAAGAGGATTGAAGAGAATTTACCGCGGCCAAGAGGACATTCGCCAACTGCTGGACAAATTAGACTAGTCCTCTGATTTGTTTTGAATTTAAAAACCAGACAAACGTCTGAAAAACATCTTTATTTGGATTGAGGTGTCATGTTTATGAGGATAACTCACCCTCAGGTGTTTCTGTGATTGTTCTTTTTGTTTGCTGTTCAAACTTGATAGATGGGTCGTGCAAGAGCAGCTAAAGATATATGTGATATGTGGGCTTTGTATCAGACAGGTGCTGGTTTATCTGTTTTAAGACAAACCCTTTATTGAGTTTTTGCTCATGAAATCTTAACATGTGGCTTCAAGCATCAGTTAATAGGATTTTTATGCTACTTTCATTAGTTAAATGTATACGTGAAGAGTTGGGATATTAATGGGATCGCTATTGCCAACCCCGATCCTTCATGTTAAGGCGACCACCCAAAAACTATTTCAAGGATCATTTTCAAATTTGATACCCGCATAGACACTAGTGCAAAGAACTGGATTGATATTTGAAAAGTTTGTTTGTATATTTCTATCACTAGAGGGAGTTTTATCTCCAAATGTTTTCGGCCATAATTTCTCAACTGTATGTCTGGTTTAGTCCAACTTAGGTGCTTATGAACTTGTACATATCGTGTTTTAGTCGCCAGGGGGACCGTTTTTTTAAGAAAAAACATAACGTCGAAACTATTTGTCCAACTTAGTCCAAAATGTGGTTCATATGATCAACTCAAGGATATATCGTATTTATCTTGCTTATGTCTTATTTTATTCTTATAGTTAATTTTTTATTCACCAGGGACGCTTTTTCACCAAAAACACTGTTTTTCGTGTAGAAGTTCATATTAATTTTCAATGCTGGGGATTGGGGGATTTTCTGATATATACCCTTACTGTCGGCGAAGACAGTATAGACCTAGTTTTCTTTTGCATAGAGTTGATGAACAAACAGACATTTGTTACAGCGAGACACAATGAAACCCTTTCAGATGTAAGGGAGGAGTTCAGCTCTTCAAGGTAAGAAATATATACCCATAAATACACACAAACACATACACATACATGTGCTCCGCCACAACCATAATGTTCCTCTTTGAGGATTAAATGGTAAAAAGCTGGGTACAGATTGTAACCAAAGACATACCCCCACTAGACCTCCCCTACCTTCACGAGAACCAATATTTTCTGTGCCACTTTAGGAAACCGGGGGACCACATAAAGGAGCAGCCACTGCATGAATGTACATATATTTACTCACACAGGCCAATATTTTGATGTTGAATAATGCAGCATTTACCCTGACAGTGGCGACCCCAGCATAGGATCTGTTTGATGCTTAGTTCGCAAAGGGTCTGTAACTCCAAGCTGTGACCTCTGACCTTCTTTTTAGCTTGAATTTATGCAAATAGCATTCAACACATTTCTGTGTCTATTTACACTGTCAGTTCATCTGAGTCGTTTGTGTTTTACTCCCCAGAGAAGAGAAAGGTCCAGCTTTAGTCCAATAAGAGGTCTGTATACTCTACTCTGACAATTATTTGTGGACTGTACTTCGGGAATTGTGGGATTGTAAGGGGTTTTGGGGTGGTTCATTCTTTCTATGTAGAAACCCGCTTCATATAATTATTAATTGCAAACGTACCGTTTCTTCCACAGTCCATACAAACGGAAACACAATTCTGAATATTCAATGTAATTTCTGCTAATAGACCCCATAAGAATCATACCTTCAAAGAGTCACATTTGAATTCTTGTGTATAAATTACTTCCAATGTGATCTTTCATGTATATTCGGTTGTATTTACTGTCTTTTTAATATCAAGGTTAAAAATAATGTCAAATAAAGATTGGTAAAGAAATACTCAAACAAATAATAAACCTTTGACTTCTCACTGAAGGTGGTTACATGTTTTCTTTCCGCTAGAGAGGTGTGTATATATATATATATATATATATATATATATATATATATATATATATATATATATATATATATATATATATATATATATATATATATATATATGTATATATAT